>JAMZAV010002868.1:0-229685 GCA_024449915.1 Sweltsa coloradensis | reverse complement strand
CGATTAGAAACGCATTTTGCCAGTCGATAAAAGATGGCTATCGATGAGCAAATCTCCACGAAGTTTCGAAAAATTTTAGGGGGTGGGCCTGAGGAGGGACTATATAAACGCGCCCTAATACTACTGCTGTGCACCTCTTACACCATAACTCTATGTCCTCACGCATCCCTGGCCATAAAACCTTCCTCGAACCTTTTCCAAAGTTTTAGATATCCCTAAGTGACCTCCTGTTGGTGAACTATGGAGTTCGTTTAATACCTCCGAGATCAAACTTCTCGGTAGTAGAAGCTGTAAGCTGTCTGGATGATTATCTTCTTCCCACAACCTATATACTAGTACATTCCTTTCAAAAAGACGACTCCATTGAGCCCATAAACTCAAAACTGTTTTTCCCCATTGGAGCTACTTCAAAATAAGATGGTTTTGCGCCATTTCTTATCCAATGTACAACGTGAAATAATGCACTGTCCTCAGCTTGCAAAGATTGAAGTTCTTCATTTGACCATTTTGGTACCCATGAAGTATCAATATTCAACACAATCTCTGGATCTGACTTGATTATGGGTTGACGAGACAGTCCATCTGCATTCCCATGGTTTCTTTTCCAGGGTGATGTTGAATCTCGAAGTCAAACTCTTCGAGTTGTTCCAACCACCTAGCCACTTGTCCTTCTGGGTCTTTAAACGAACGAAGCCACCGAAGTGCGCTATGATCTGTTCTTGCTAGAAACCGCTTACCATAGAGATAGTGTCAAAAGTGCTGCGCTGACTTGAGTAGTGCAAGCATCTCCCTTCTTGTAACACTGTAGTTTCTCTCAGTTTTGGTAAGAGTGCGACTAAAATATGCAACAACACGTTCCACTCCATCTTGTATCTGGCTCAGCACACCACCAATGCCTGTTCCACTTGCATCAGTATCCAGTATGAACTGTAACTCCGGCTGAGGATGTGTTAATACGGAACTTGACACCAAACAATTTTTTAATTGCAGGAAGGCACTATCACACTCTTCGTTCCAAACATATTGAGTACCTTTTTGAGTAAGCCGTAGTAGGCCGGAGAAGCAATGTCAGCAAAGGATTTAACAAATCTTTGATAATATGAAGCAGTCCCTAAAAATGAACGTAGTTCCTCAACTGTAGATGGAATAGACCATTTAGCTATTGCAGATACTTTCTCCAAATCAGTAGAGATGCCTTGTGCTGAAATAACATGACCTAGAAACTGTACCTTTTCTTGAAAAAGTTCGCACTTGGATGGTTTAACTTTCAACCCCGCTTCTCTCAAACGCTGAAATACTTCTCGAAGACGAATCATGTGTTCATCAAAATTTCGGGCAAAAACAATAACATCATCCAGGTATACCATAGTAGCAGACCAGTTCAATCCGGCTAGAACCAAGTCCATTAGACGCTGAAATGTGCTAGGCCCATTGCACAACCCAAATGGTAAAACTTTAAATTCGTACAAACCACCCCATGATGTAGCAAAAGCAGTTTTTTCTCGATCTTCTGGAGCAACCTCACATTGATAGTAAGCACTCGCCAAGTCTAGCTTGGAAAATAACCGTGCCGAACTAAATGAATCCATCATTATTATTATTTATTTCAACAAATCAAGCTACAAAGTACAATGTACACTTAACATGTTGAAGAGAATCAGAGAGGGCATAGCCCCATAGCAAGAATGCCTGATTCCCTTCATTAAAACTAATTAAAATAACTTAGGCCTAATGTTATTTGAAAACAATGGATAAAATAGTCAATAAATTAACATAATGTTGTAGTATCAAAATATGGTAGGCCTCATGTAGTATACTGACATATAAAAACAATTTAACTAAAATATTCTTTTATTCTATTCTTGAAATTTGGAGCATCTTTGATTTCTAGAGGAATAGTATTCCATAAAGTAACAGCACGGTTATAAAAATGATTTTGGTATATAGATGTTCTAGCACGGGGAGGGTTTAAAATTAGGCCAGTATTATGTCGGTTAAACTGTCTTTTCTGAATTGTTATTCTTTTAAAAGGATCAAGGTCAGTAACACCGGTAATTAAGTTACTTAAAAATCTAACATCAGTTTGTTTACAATAATTTTGTATTGATGGCAGTCCACATTTGTTTAAGCGCTCAGAGGCACTTTCAGAATAAAAAACATTTTTTAAAATAACTTTAGTTGCACGGTTTTGAATAACCTCAAGTTTATGCATGTTTAGTTGAGAAGTTGGGTGCCAAGCTGGTAGACCATACGTTAATATAGGGCGAATATGAGATAGATATGCAGTTTTTAAAGATTTCGATTTACTTTTATATAGATTACGACTGACAAATCCTAACAACTTGGAAGCTCTGTCTCTAACGTTGTCTGTATGAAAATCCCATTTCAAATCTGAAGATATAGTGAGACCGAGGAGTTTAATAGTTGTTTGCCTCACTAGAGCATTACCTAAAAGAATGTAATTAGAAGCAATGGGTGATTTGGACCTAGTTAGACGTATGTACTGCGATTTGCTAGCATTAAGCTGCATACAGTTCAACAAGCACCAATTTTCAAGTGCAGATAGATCTGCTTGCAATGCATAAACATCCTCTAATCCTGAAATAGGTCGAAATAATGTTGTATCATCAGCATACTGGTAAACTTGAGATGACACACACTGAGGAAGATCTAAAAAGAAGATTGTAAATAGGAGAGGCCCAATTACAGACCCTTGTGGCACCCCAGAAGTAACATGAGCTTCTACAGATCGAGAACCATTAAAACTACAGATTGTTTCCTATTGGAAGAAAAGAGCTTATCCACCCTATTACATTGTGTTCAACTTTATATCCTTTTAATTTTGCTATCAATTTTGTGTGAGGGACTTGGTCAAAAGCTTTTGCCCAATCTAATGCAATGCAGTCAACCTGTTTGACAGAAGTACATTCAAGTGAATTTAACCACTGATCGATAACGTCAGTTAAGAGAGTTACGCATGACCTTTTTGGTATAAAACCGTGCTGATTTAAATTGATAAGTTTGTTTCTTTTAAAGTGATTAAATAACCGTTTAGCAATCAGTTTCTCCATACCCTTGCATGCAAGTGAGGTCAACGAAATAGGCCTGTAATTCTCGATCTTCAATCTATCTCCCTTCTTAAAGACTGGAACCACAGATGCTGTCTTCCATACATCAGGAACACATGCAGTAGATGCTGATAGATTGTAGATACTGCATAGAGAAGGAGCCAGAGCCTCAGCACAGGTATGTAGAATTCGGCCCGGTAGAAGATCAGGTCCAGGCGCCGCGTTGGGTCGAATCTTTTTTAAATATTCCTGAACTTCTTCGATGAAAATCGTTATCTTATTGGAGCTACTGGGCCAATATTTCCTGGAACCCAGTTAGTAGGGGGAGACGTGTCATTAGGAGTAAAGTTGTCATGGAACTTTTTATTGAATGCATTCGCAATTTCAACTGGATCTGAAAGCTTGACACCATCGCAAGTGTAATGATCGGGTGCAAGACTGCCTTTTCTGCTATGAATATATTTCCAAAATTTCTTCGAGTCATTTCCCATCTTCCACACATATTCATCATGAGCATTTCTAATTGATGTTTTAACTTGATTTCTGATTTTTTTTATAACTACCTCTCGATCTTCAGATGGGGATTTTTTCCATTTACGAAACATAGAGTCACGTCTTCTGATATCTTTAATTAACTTATTAGTAATCCATGGAGGCCTTCGTTTGGAGTTAATTTTGATTTTGGGAATTGCCGAATTGACACAATCCCAGAAAATACGTACCCAACAGTTCCACGCATTATCAATATCCCAACTATTCCAGTTGCAAGGAAGATGGTCTACAAACAGTCTAGACAGAAGTTCCCAATCAGCTCTGTTGTAATTGAGCACCTCAGACCGGATGACTTTGGATTTTTGCATCTTGACTTTTAATATTGCTGTAACTGCTAAGTGATCGCTCACTCCTTGAATCACTTCAACGTTGGAAATAAGAGAAGAATTGTTGCATAACAGAAGGTCCAGAATTGAGCGAGACGACTGTGTTATATGAGTGGCTTCCTTGACAAGTTGAGTAAGAAATAGATCATAAAAGCAGGATAAGAAAGATTCTGAAACAGAATTTCTTGCTTTTGGAACATTTTCCCAAGAAATATCAAGATTAAAATCGCCACATATCAAAACTGCTTCATATTTGTAAGCATCATCTGAGGTTTTTTGTAGCGAGGCAAGCAAAGAATTGTTCAAGCTATCAGAAGAGTTCGGAGGACGGTAAGCAGACCCAAGTAAGTATGTTTTACTTTTATATGTAAACTCAATCCATATACATTCAGAATCATTTTCAAGCATAGGCACGCGTATTGGATTAAGATTGGGTTGTACTGCTATAAGGACTCCACCACCTCTTCTCGACTGCCGATCTTTTCTGAAAATTACGTAGTCAAGATCTGGAAAAATTTCTTCATCGCTTATATCAGAGTTCAACCATGTCTCACTGATGCATACAATATGTGAACTTTGCTCTGTAACCAAAGCCTGAATATCTGGATTACTCTTTGGGTTTTTAAGGCTTCTGGCATTAAAATAAAGAATTTTAATACCACTAGCAGTTGATCTATTTGTTTCATTTTGATTCACGTCCTCTTCTGAGTCTATACTAAATAAAGAATCAGAAAACGATGGCAACGTACAGGCCCAACAGTTCCACAATTCTTTTCCAGCTGACAACTCACGAAATTTAGATTGTGGAATATTGGCACACGTCCTATGAAAAGGATTTTTACATTAAGCACAATAAACAAAGAGCTGATTTTTTCTCCCAGACAAATCACATACTGAGCACTTTTTTGTAGGAACAGCTCCCTTATTCAATCTTGGACGGTCATATACACCAGAAAAAAGTTTGCATTTCCATTCGGCTTTGCTATCAAGGCTCTCTAATTTGGCAATGAGCTCTCTTTTAGATCCAAAATATGTAACACGCCTTCTTCTCAACTCGGCCCTGTCATGTCATGTCACCCGTACGAGGAAGAGGATACGCATCCTTGGTAGTGACGTCATTCAAGCGGCGATAATCAATGCAAAATCTCATTGATCCATCTTTATTCTTAACTAGGACGACAGAAGCACTCCAAGGAGACACAGATGGCTGAATCACTCCTTGATTAAGCATATCATCAACAATCTTCTTAGTTTCTTCCCGGTGGTGAAGAGGTATTCTCCGTGGAGGTTGACGCACCGGCATAGCATTCCCAGTAACAATGCGGTGATAAGTAAGCTTAGTCCTACCAAGATCATGAGCTCCGTACGAGCAAACATCTTCAAATTCATCTATTAATCTCACAATATCGTTGGCTTGTTTAGTTGATAAATGATCTAGGTTAAAATTAAACAATTGAGAAGCAGGACACCTGTTTGCAGATGTATCCACTTGGCACACTTCAACTGGCGGCGTCCAAGTAGCAAAATTCTCCAACGGTTGTCCCTTTGTATAATGTTATCGTTTACTGGTTGAATTTAAAACACGTATCGGCATGTGTGGAACATCTCCTTTAAACCAGAATTCTAGCCACTAGCACCCCAGTCTTTCCAATAAAAGATTGGGTCGGTTCTAGGAATCCTTCTTTTGGAGCTTTTCCTCGAAATTTACCTCTAATTAAATACTCTTGTCCGGTAGGTACAACCACCGTCTCCGCTATGGACACATGACACATTTGATGAGTTGCATTACTGTTGGGCCTACCTATTGTTATTGGCGTAATTTGACCCTCTAATCGTAGCATATGTTGAGATATTAAACATCACCTTGTGCTTTCTAAGAAGTCAGTCCCCAGAATGCACTGCTGTGTAATTCCTTCCATAATAAACATTGGGTGACCCAAGTCTTCTTCCAATCTGTAGATTTACATCAACACTCCTTTTGTAGCCATGAATTCACCACTTGCGTTAACAACATTCAAACTAGAGTCTCGTAACTGGTTTTTATTCCCTTTTGAATTTTCCACTCTTCGTATCGTGTATGAAATAGCAGCACCTGTATCGATTAAATATCCATGTCAAGATTTTGTACCTTTCCCTTTGTAAACACAGCACCTCCACTTGCCACATTTCCTATAATTGTAGTAGGCCTAGTATGATCCGAATCAGTATATTTTTCTTGGCTGGCTCCCCATTGGTCATGTGTGCCAGCCTCCACTAGTTTTCCTGATGTGGCCGACTCCCATGGAAATATCCTGGCTGATACTCAGCCCGAAATCTGTTGAAACATAGGGCTTGAATGTGTTGCTTGTCTTGCATAACGGCAATTTACATGTCGATGTCCTGGCTGTCCACAACTCCAGCATTTCATCTGAGATCTAGGCCTATGATGAGGCCTTGACTGAATGTTCTCTGCTGCCTTGCCGTCACAGGCTATTCATCATGTGCTTCAGGGTATCTGTCATTGCTTGCATGCTATTGTGTTACTTTTAAGCAACTCCTCCAGTGCATGAACACTATTTGACGTCCAGGACTAACTGTACAAAGGTCTCTCTTTTCACATTGCAAATTTACTTCTTGTTCCAAAGCAACTTTCGTACAGCTTCTAATGTTCGTGGACAAGACTGGCGTACTCGCTGACGCAAATTGCCTTCACCTAAAGCTTCAACAACTGATCACGGGTAAGCTCATCACGAGTACCATGTCCATGTTAGGGTAGGCTCTAGCAGCTAATTTCTTCATCTCGCGACATAAAGTGTCTACAGTCTCCAATGGTTGTCGTCGCCTCATGCGAAAAGCAGTTTTTATGTAGCTCAATTTCCTCTGGTGGTTCTAGTTTTAAGTGTAACGCCCTGCACAAACTTCCATAATCAATTTTTACTTCTGGAGAAATATCCTCAAACTTGTCGGCGGCTCTTCCGTCTAAACTCACTGCCAAGAACTCACATTTTTCAAGATCTGACCATTTATTAATAACGGAAATTTTTACAAAATGTTGCAACCACTCGCACCAACTTTCAGACTCACCTGTAAATTCTCGAGGCATTTTAATAGGACGTTTGGTCACTAAAACAACTCCTGGTTCCGCCATTGTTTCTGGTTGTCTTCTTGGCATTATGTTTTACAAAAAGAAATCCATTTGCTTTTAGTCATCCCACCGCTGTCACCATTGTAATGAGTATTAACTATTTAATCTTTTATTTCATGTATATTTCCAACATTCGAGAAGACACCATTTTACACAATAATAACATTCATTTCTTTTATCAACAACATCTCTAAACACAGCCTTCTAGATAACTTGTACATATGAACTGCCTAGTGTATTCCAATCCACACTACACTTGTATTGTTCAAATTGTTCATACACTTTTGTTCGAAGGTACAACAGAGAAACTAAAACACATCATGCATTCAATCGCCCTCATATAAGCGCCGAGTACAACAAGCGCATGGGGGGATGTTGATTTGTTAGACAGTTCAATTGGTAGATACAAAATCATAATTAGAAGCAAGAAGTGGTACTTTAGGATTTTCTACCATCTTCTTGATCTTAATTTCATCACAGCTGGTTGTAATACTGTCGTGTTGAACAAGAAGACGGAAATGATAAGCCAATGAAGTTACAGGAGTTTAGGGTTAAAGTTGTCTGGCTGGGAAGTCGTCCTCAGCAACACGTGGACGGTTAAGTGCTGAACTTCAAGAGGCACCAGCCAAGAAGAAACGAGGTCGAGTCGCTGTTGTTCCGCCCACTAATCGTAAATCGTAAAAACCACAAATCAGGAAATTACATCAGCATGTAGTATGAACGTACTACTTAGGGAAGGTGTCAGTGGTACTACTATTAAAGTCCGATACACGAAGCGCAAACATACGAAGATAGGAGTACCGGTTGTTGTTAGTGCTCATGGCACAACAAGCACGCCAGAAGATGGCCCAAACTCCGCGAAGAAAGTTAAAAGCAGTAGCATTAAGGACGTGGATCGTTATCTTCCAGATTTGGCAAACTAAACAACCTTGAGCGCACAGAAGCCACTTGCACCGCTTGCGGTAGACGCCAAAAAAATGCTTCCGATCGTTCAGAAGACAGATGCAGCTTTTGTTGATGCACCCAAACTTGGTGATTTTGAAGACTCGCTTGACATCAAGCTCTCTTTGAGTTCACCACTTTAATATAATCAATGGAAAGAAAGCCCATCTCTAGCTGCCGAGGTTTTTGTGAACACATTGATATTAGCTGACAACTTACAGTCAGCACAGTCAGCATTAAAAGAGGAAAGTAGCAAAGACGAGTCACCTGGCGAAGACGAGTCTCCTGGCAAAGACGAGTCACCTGGCGAAGACGAGTCTCTCTTCTGTAGTCCCAGTAAAGTTTTAATGCAACAAATCACTCAAAATCGCAGGGCCCCGAAAAAAAAAATAATAATTACGGAAAATGTTGCATTAGCCAGAAAATGAGTCACAGGTCTCAAGAATATTCACACAACTATCACTTTGAATTTCATATTCATTATGAAGAAGACAAGAAACCATAGAATTTTCTAGGCAACAAAACCTTTCCGTTTTTGTACAGCGAAATATTTAGACACTATAGCAACTGTATACACAGGCGAGCCCAGTCGTAAACGGATGGCTGTGCTAAAAGGGTGATTGTGAGGGGATCGGTAGTGGGTCGCCATTTGGCCTTTGGTCCGTGTTGGGTTTGTATGCGAAATACGTGCTTGTGAATAAAATTAATATTTAGTTCCAACATGTGGAATGGTCTGTCTTTGTCTTTGACCACTAAGGGCGGTGTGCTCCCTGAATTACACGGATGCAATAAATATGACAGCAACGACTGTAAACATTCGAGGACGGGACGGGTACTTCTTTGGATAGTCTTGCGCTCAAATTCTAAATTCTTGGGATCGTTCACGATTTTAGAGACTCAATATACCGGATTTATGGGATAAGCGAAATAGCACTTGTTTTGTATAACTAGCAGTCCGATGTCCAATGAACCTTAAATTTTACCCTTACCCACACCAAGAATAAACTTTGTTTTGTGGCTAGTTCCACCCTTTACACAAAATTATTTCAGAGGTCATTTTTCTCTCCGACTCCGTCACTGATAGATGCACATCTCAGCGTGGGAGTGAGACTGTAGATAATACGATTAGTAAAGTGGTGTCAAATATGGTGTTGGATGTGTTGATAACAGTGAGCAATGTTTACATTAAAGACATTTTTGTTTCTTATTGTGAATTGAGTGAAATCGTAGTAGTTTCATGAATAGGTGTTGAATGTTCTCTTCTGTGTGAAGTCACGAAGTTTTATGTTAGGTATTTCTATTTTATTATTCTGTTACTATGTTAATATATATTATTAACAATGAGTGGTAGAACTTATGAAAGTGGCGCTCAGAAACGAAAACAAAGTGAACAGAGTGATCTTAGTGATGCAAAAAATGACCAAACTCGAAACAATTCGTTGCTAAAAAAAACTCCATTCAACAACAAAACAAAACGACAAACAAAAAGTCAAATCCCCTTTAGAATCACTTAGTTTACCATCAGATCTGATGGAAAGTGCAACTGATATTTCTCTATCCGCTACCCCATCTCAGGAGCAAACAGCTTCAATATCATCTCTTAGCCCAACGACCGGGACTGAGCCTGCTGATCATCACGGTGTAACCAACCAACAGCACCCACACCCTAAGGCAGGAGGGGGAACGAGGTCAGTGACCAAGGCCCGTGCACACAACCCTTGGTGATCAATGTCACATGTAGAAATACACTTTTCCATAAACATTATTTCTTATTAGTTTTTCAATTATCAGTCCATTATTTCTTTCCCTTTACTTTCCTGTCGCACTCCTTCAACTCTTCCCAATAAAACCCAAAGCAAGCAAAGAAGATAGGAAGCTCCTCAGGGTCTTGGCGCGAAGACGAGGAGAGGGGGGGGAGAAGACCGGCAGTGCGAGAGAGGGTGGAGGACGAGGCGGGTGTCTTTCTGACCGCGCTGTGCTTCAATATCTTCTGTGTTTCTAAAACTGTTTAAAGACGAGTGTGTGACGTGTGCGTGTATCCATACAGTCATCGATTAACTATTTATAATATAAACAAAGTGCTACGTTCTAGTTATTTAGTGTTAGTGTTTCGTCGTGAACGAGATATTGCCGATTGCCGTACGTCGAGGGGACGCGAGCTACAGTCCGGCCCGCCTGGACGGACACAAGCTACCCCCACAAAGCAGCACTAGGCCTACTCGCGGCGAGGCGAACTCAGGTCAGTGCCCCCCCACCAGTGTGGCCACTCGCGCTGGAAAGCCGAGCATCAAAGCCCACTTTCACTTTTCCTACTTCTTCCACCCCCTACATTCCCACACCTGTATCTACCTACAGTGACAACGTGAGCCAAGGTTTGTAGTACTGTAGCATTGGCGCCAACTAGAGGCTTGATTTTTTTTTTAAATATATAATCAAACCTACCCACTTACACCGAAACTTTAATTAAAACGATACAATGGCTCAAGGGGCTTTTACTTCATTGTTAGCCGCGGTAGATGAAGTGATTAAACAGCGCTCTACAGCTGATATACCACTCCAGAGCGAGAGTGACGAGAGTCTTAGTGTTCAGGACAGGAATGCGACAGGCGAGGACGAAACTACGCGCGCGATTTATGGTCTACTGACTGCGTGCAAAAATGAAATAAAAGAAGAGCTAAGGGCGGAATTTGAAAAAGAAAATACAGAATTTCGGCGAAGTATGAACAACAATGTACGGACAGTAATAGCAGATGTACAGCAACTCGAACAAACTGTAGGTGCCGACAGTAGGCGTAGGCCTACGACAAATGCGGTGTCCACCACGGATGCGAACAGTCTTTATTTTAGCCTGCAGGCGTGGGACAGCCTTGCGCGGTCGGGGCTAAAATTCGCAGGAGGTGATTCAGGGAAAGCACCCGGTTGATTTTCTCACAGCAGTGGAAAGGAATTTTGAAAATATAAACATTCCACACTCGACAGGCTCCGTCTCGCCATACCATGCCTAGTGGGGGCCGCTGGCGATTGGGGGACTGAGAACGGTATTAATTCTAGGTCTTACGGGGAATTTAAAGAAGCCTTCCTAAGTAAATATTGGGGCAGAAAGAACAAAGTCAGGTGTTACGTCCCTGTCTACGGAGGGTCGTATGTGGCAGGAAAGAAGACGCGCGCAGAATACTTCGCGTACTATTACCGAGTAGCTAAACAGGTGGACCAAACCCCCGACAGAAAAAGTTCTACTAGAACTTCTAGTTAACCACTACAAGAAAGAGGTTAAAAATTCACTGTGGAATACTAACATGACGAAACAGGGGATCAACGACTATCTCGAACGACTAGATTCCGATGACGGTCCGGCCACTAGTGTGATGGACAGCCGTAGGGGATGGAATAAACAATGATGGGTACGCAGACCACGGCATGGCCAGAGGCGGCATGCCTAGAAGCTCCGCGTCAAATGACCGCAGCAGTAACAATGCAGCTCAACAAAACTACAATAGTTACTATCAAACAGAGGCACGGAAACCGGGGGGTCCAGTACAGGCTAACAGCTGGCGAGACCGAGGGACCAAGAATGTAAGGACCATTGAAGTCGAGCAGCAGGGAAAAAGCTGGCCTAGAAGATACTTCGGGAAAAGAGCACCGGCCGGACCAAGACGGACAGGGTTCCGGCCGATCTCAAAGAAGGACAACGCCTAGACCTAGTGGAACACACCCTTTCTACAATTTACACCAACCCCACCGATGATATTTTGAATATACAGGACTCGGGCACACGCCCACAAAAAATTGAATGTCCGATAATAACGGCCTCAGTTATACGGTCAAATTTTGTAACATTCTTTTAGACTCTGGCTGTGAAGCCTCATGTATATCACTCGAATTCTGGGAACAGTTAGCACCACAACACGAACATATACCCGTATTACCGGTAGTAGGAGTGAATGTCATAGGAGCCACAGGTACACGCAGCCAACGGGTGTCGAAACAGGCGCTGTTATTAATTGATGTCGATAAAGTCATAACAGAAGTGAGCTGTTTTATAGTAAAAGATTTGGTCAGGCCAATTATACTCGGGGTGGACTGGCTTACCAAATTCAAGGTCCATCTAGACTTCGAAACAAACCAGATCACCATTGCAGGTAGCCTAGTTAGGGGGCAGCTTACAAATCTACACCGTACTAGCCTACCAGCTAACACAGAACTGCCGTTGACGGTGGAATATAGGCCTACAAGCCCGAAGCACACCCTATCTGTTAACAACATTGCTGTTGAAGAAGTAGGGACCATGTCACCAGGTCTGGAGGGCCTAAGTCCCAAGGCTGAAACGCTCACCAATAAACAGGGTGCTGCCCTACAGACATTGTTGGAACGTTATAGCACAGTTTTCTCAGATAAACCAGGACTGTGCAATAGCGGGGAATGCATATTACGGGTCAATGACACGGCACACTTTGTACAAAAATCATATCCCATACCTTTGACACAAAGGGACAAGGTTTGTAGTACTGTAGCATTGGAAATGAATTCAAAAACTCGGGAAGAAGCACTAGCAGCGTTGCGAGCAGATTACGAAGACCGAATGTCATATTGTAAACATTTAGTACAGACATTAATCAATGATAAATACGATATCATCGACAAAAATATAGCACTTGAAGGTACTATCAAAATAAAAGATGAAGAAATAAAAAATAAAAATATAGAACTCCAAGATGTCATTAAAATGAAAGACAAAGAAATCCAGTCAAAAGACGAGGAGTATAGCAAAATAAAAAAAGGAAAACGAAGATTTGCAAAAACAACGTCGACAAGATCTCGAGGATTATAAAAGAAAGCGCAGACATTTAAAAAGAGAAATGTTGGCAGTAATCTCGGATGAAGAAAATTGGGATTCGGAGGAAAGCAAAGAAGATGGAGACAAAGAAGATGAAGACACAGGAAAAGAAAAAGAAAGCACCCAAGATGAATCACCCGCAAACGGACAAGGACCCCCCCAAAAGCGGATCGGAGGTCGTAAAAGGAAACCAAAATCAAAAAAGGCAAAAACTCGCACCGCTGAGCCAGCCAACAAATGAAACAAAGGCAGTGACAGCAAAATGCATCCCAGTGATCCAACAACATTTCTACTGGAAAGACATGGCTCGTATGGTTAGGACGGTTTTAGCATCCTGCGACATCTGCCAGAAAACCAAAGTGATGAACACAACACACCATGGATCACTTAACCCTATCATACCAGAAGCCCGAGGGGATGTCGTAGCAACAGATTTGTATGGACCACTCCCTCCAGGGCAGCTCAGAGTACAATACATCTTAGTATTTGTCGACATCCTGACGAAGTTTGTATCCCTCTATACCTTACGCCGAGCAACTGCTAAGGCAGTGACAGCAAAAGCCGTCCACTACATCAAGAACGTACAAAAGCCGAAGATGATCTTATCAGATAACGGAAGCCAATACACCTCACGTCTTTGGTCGCAAACACTTGCACAACATGAGGTCACAGTCCGCCACACATCAGTCCACCACCCACAATCCAATCCAGCTGAACGCACCATGCGAGAGTTGGGCAGAATATTCAGAGCGTATTTTCCACACTAAACACACAACTTGGCCGGGCATGATACCAACACTGAATTCGTGGCTTAACGTCACACAGCATGACGGTACAGGGTTTACTCCATACGAATTGCACTACGGCATAAAACCCCCACGAGAGATGGACAAACTCGTTCAGCTCCCAGAAGACAATGATGGTGATAAGCCTCTGGAATGGAAGATCACGACAGCTAGGGAACGGTTGGCAACCAAAGGTGAAAAACGTAAACTACGACATGAGACACAGCACCCGAATAAAACTGTGTTCAAGGAAGGTGATGCCGTCCTTATCAAAACACTTAACCTTTCTAGTGCACTAAACAAAGAAAAAAGAAATTCTTCCAGCTGTTTGCGGGACCCTACTACATCACAGCAGTAGCAGGTGCGAATTCTTACCGAATCTGTGATACATCAGGCAAGGACAAAGGGACCTACAATGTGGTGAATATGAAGCCATACATATTACCACAACAGGAGGGCCCATAGGTTCAGCATGCGCCCTGCCTTGGTTGGTTTGAAGAGGTGCTTGGGGATCGACAGACGACCTCCCGGCGCAACCCCTTTAGGGGGCAGTGTAACCAACCAACAGCACCACCACCCTAAGGCAGGAGGGGGAACGAGGTCAGTGACCAAGGCCCGTGCACACAACCTTGGTGATCAATGTCACATGTAGAAATACACTTTTCCATAAACATTATTTCTTATAAGTTTTCAATTATCAGTCCATTATTTCTTTCCCTTTACTTTCCTGTCGCACTCCTTCAACTCTTCCCAATAAAACCCAAAGCAAGCAAAGAAGATAGGAAGCTCCTCAGGGTCTTGGCGCGAAGACGAGGAGAGGGGGGGGAGAAGACCGGCAGTGCGAGAGAGGGTGGAGGACGAGGCGGGTGTCTTTCTGACCGCGCTGTGCTTCAATATCTTCTGTGTTTCTAAAACTGTTTAAAGACGAGTGTGTGACGTGTGCGTGTATCCATACAGTCATCGATTAACTATTTATAATATAAACAAAGTGCTACGTTCTAGTTATTTAGTGTTAGTGTTTCGTCGTGAACGAGATATTGCCGATTGCCGTACGTCGAGGGGACGCGAGCTACAGCCCGGCCCGCCTGGACGGACACAAGCTACCCCCACAAAGCAGCACTAGGCCTACTCGCGGCGAGGCGAACTCAGGTCAGTGCCCCCCCACCAGTGTGGCCACTCGCGCTGGAAAGCCGAGCATCAAAGCCCACTTTCACTTTTCCTACTTCTTCCACCCCCTACATTCCCACACCTGTATCTACCTACAGTGACAACGTGAGCCAAGGTTTGTAGTACTGTAGCAACGGTAACGATGAAATTCAGTTTGCATCCAATTCCAAAGTACTAGTTAACAAGGCTCGTTGGTCTTGTGGTTAGCGTATCTGCTTCCAATGCAGAAGGTCCAGGGTTCGATTCCTGCCAAAGTCAGAAATTTTTTAACTTCTGATTTGGACTTAAGTCCATCAGTTCTTGTCTTAGGAGTTTGTAAACGGTGACTTTGAAACCGTCCTAGCAACAAAGCACATAATAAATTCAGAGTTGTGCTGAATCGGCCTTGTTGATTCTGGCGTTGATTCGCGGGTGTTTGCACTGTCCATAACACTGATTGCTAGATTTCCTATTAAAAGTAACGATCTTTGGTTGGTTATCGCTCACTCGCCGATTGCGTCGGGGCCTACAAGGTTGGATTGGATTGGATATTGCTTAGCGTCTCATATTTATGCAACTTGGCTAATCGAGACGAAGGAACGGACGTTTGGGATGACGCGGGGGACAAGGGGTGGACAGGCCTGTGCTGGTCAGAACCAGCCACAAGCGTATGGGGAGGGCAGGGGTTCCCCCACGTCGTGGTCGTCTCCGTCTGTGTCATATTAAGTCCGTGTTGTCATTGTCGTCGCCGTCGGGGAGGTAGTCAAAGGGAAGGGGAAAGTTCCCCGACGACGACCCAGAGCTCGCCATTAGTTTCAGGGAGACAAAACTCCCCTATTTACGGGCTAAACCACGAGAAGGTTGCGAGTTGGAATTTGATGGCCCACAAGGTTGGCTTAGTCGCTTTGATTTTAAAGTCCCCCACTGAAAATCAGTTATATAACTGAGTGGGTAGACTCTAAATACAATTTATTTATTTTTATGATAAGGCAAATTATCCTAACAATATTGTGGATTCGGATATCAAACGACACATAATAAGCTTATGTTCTTTCCGTCCAAGTGGCCCCTTCCCTAATATGAAGACAATCGATCATTTTCTACTGAATATTAAAGTTTCAAACTCCCAACTGGTCAGCAAATATTAAGGCTATGATTGTACTACTCACCTACACGATAAGGTGTATTGTGAGCCATGTTGGCTGTTTGCTGATCGCAACAACCCGTACATGCACCAGACGTGGTCACGTGGAGTTAACAACTGAAAAGATATATCGCAAAAAATCCAACTTCATCAAGAAAGTTCAATTCACCTGAGGGCTTGTATGGACTATGACTTATGGAAAAAAAAGGCACTGTTGACGAAGATTTAGAAGGCAAAAGTAAGAGTTAAGACTAATTTGTGCCAGACTTAACGCCATAACAAATAAGCGGCTGAGTAATATAAGTGTAGTAAAACTAATATAGTAAAACTGATAATGATGATTTGTCAATTTATGCAGGGAGCATGCCTTCTTCTCCAGAAGTGATAGTCACCAAAACTTTGCATTTTTTAAAATTTGCATCAAGCCTGGTGGATCAATCCACAAAATACTATTCAGCCGATGACTCATCATCAAAAATACGTTTTCCTGTTACATCTGCAGACATTTCATTTCAATACATCTCAAGTCCACAAGGAAACAACTGTTCTGAAATCGGTTCACCTACCATATAAATATATAATTCTCAACGTTCTTTAAGCCTACCAAAAAAAAAAAAATGATTCTACTCGGGGAACCTCAACATTCTCATTGTATTTCCTATTCCTCCTCCCTTCAAAGAGGGCTAAGAGCTCCTTGGGGGAGAAAAGTACTGCACCGGGGTCAGTAGCTTACCCCATAATCGGGAAAAATGCTCAAGAGGTCGCAGAGCAAGGCTAATGACTCGGCCATGATTAAAGACATAAAGGCTGCAGTGAATAGATTTAAATAAAGTAAGTAAGTAAGTAAGTAATGTTTTATTCATTTGACTAATACAGAGTAGAAGTATAACACTATCACCTATTCTCTAGAGAGAGAGAGATAGGTGGAGTGAAATGAATAAGGTTATAATAAAATTAAGGTTAACAAATGTTTTTGTTAATACATAGATAAATGTAATAATACAATATGAAACATAAAAAAATGCAATTACATTTACAATGACGCACACAATAATAATTAATACATTGTAAATATTGATATTAATGACAATCAACAAGGTAATTTATTTGGGAGAGCCGTCAGATAGAAACTCATGAAGTGAGTAATAACTGTTTTTAAGCAGAAAGGACTTAAGATTAGATTTGAAAGAATTGTCAGATTGGGCATAAGCGAATTTTATTCGGAAGGTTATTATAAATAATTGATGCTAAGTAGTATGGACCTTTAGAGAAAAGGGAAAGATTATGAGAGGAAATGTGAACTAAATTGCTGGAACGTGTAAAGTGATCATGAACAGTTGTGTTTTGCTGGAAGATGTGGGTATTAAGGCGAACAAAAAGAGATGCTGACTGAATCAGGACACATGCTAGTGTTGGGATTTCTAATTGTCGAAAGAGTTCCCGACAAGATCGCTTTCTAGAAGCTCCCGCTATTATCCTGATTGCTCTTTTCTGGAGGATGAAGACTCTTTTTGCATGAGGCGATGCACCCCAGAAAAGTGTACCATACGAAAGGTGGGAGTGGATAAATGCAAAGTATGTAATAATCAAAATATGAGGTTGGACTATAGTTTTAAGTTTCCTGAGTATATAACACCCACTAAGAATTTTAGATGAAACAATGTTTGTTTGACCGACCAATCCAAAGTCTCTGTTAGGATTAATCCTAAAAGTTAAATGAAGAAGAGCAAATAATGTGGTTACTCCAATTTGGATTAGAGGGCTTGACAGGGGTATATTTTTTGGGGTGTATGAAAATTCATGTATACTGTTTTGGGAAGAGATAATGAAAGAAGGTTTTGCTGACAGTTATGAGATATTTGCACTTCCTTCTGATTTAATATCAATGGCAAGCTAGCTATAGAGTGTTTGGGGGCAGTTAGAAGATGACTGAAGTTATCTGCATACTTTATAGGAAGTCCATCAGATAGGGGTAGCTGCAGGTCATTAATTATTAACATGTAGAAGGAAAGTTAAGGGACCTAAGTTCGAACCTTGAGGGACTCCTTTCACTGATTTTTTAGGATCTGTGAGAACTGTTTTTTTTCTGTGTGTTTCGGGGGGTGACCTCCGATCGCGTCCGTATGAGAGTAAATCTGCACTGATACTGCAAATACTACTGCTCCATACACGTGCCCCCTGGTTAATACTAAACGATCGGAGACAAGATGCCTATCACAACCAATAGAGACAAAAATGGAACCTGTCCTTCTGAGGGCAATGTCAAATTTCTATTCTGGAACGCGGGTGGAATATCCAAGATAAATACATAGAGATTAAAAAAGTTTACATGACACTGACATAGACGCATTCGCAATAACCGAAGCAGGTGCCATAACAGATAAGGACAACTTGGAGAAGGCAGAAGTATTAGGATTTAATATCTATAACCTCCCACGAGCCAGACAAATTTCCTCAGGCATGATTATTGGGGTAAAAAAGGATTTGACAGCTAAGTTTAAGATACTACATGAAATGGAGGAAGGAGACAAAATTGAACAGCCAACTTGAATTATGGAAAAATACAAATAAAACCAAATATATCATAGCGTATAACCCGCCACTCATGAAACCAACATATTAGGACCGTATCGAAGTGGATGATGGTACTATAGTAGTAGAAGATTTCAACGCACCAAACAAGCTGTGGAATTACAAGATAACAAGGGGTTGGCCACTTAGTAGAAGACTTTCTGGATAGTAACCCCATTATTCTTTTGGAAGGCACACCTTCGCCATTTACCTTTTTATCATATACAGGCCACCAATCAAGACCGGACCTGGCCTTTGCCATTCAAAAATCTATGATGATATTAAACAAGAAAATCTTGAATCTCCAACAGGGGCAGGACACAAAATGTTACTCATCACCAGAGAGAAAGTTCCGAGAGAGGACCAAGATAAAAGAATAAGCGGAACTTTAAGAAAGCAAAGTGGAAGGAATTCAGAAGATTCACTGAAGAAAGGTTTACCAACAGAGTAGTGGCAGATAACACAGAACAAGAGAACAATGAGATTAACGAAATACTACAAGAAGCAGCGCAAAAAATTCATACCAAGGGGAAAGGTGAAGAAATATAAACCCTTTTGGAACGAACACCTACAAGAACTAAAAGAGGAAAGGGATCACAAAAGAAAGGAAGCGGAAGAACCGGAGACATGCAGGATATGATCAAGCTAAGGAAAGCACAAGCTATGTTCAGGAGACATGTCATCGAATGCAAAAGAAAAACCTTCCACGAGTTTGCCGAGAACATAGACTTCAGAAAAGATGGGAGCAAGGCACATAATTTTTTTTCTACCATGTGTAATAAAGATAAACAACAGAACAAGAAGAACAATAGAATACAAAAAAAAGCAGCTAACAGCAGACAAAGACAAAGCAGAAGCATTCTGTGAATATTTGGCTAAGCAGAGTAACCATACAAACCAGAAACATATAAGAGTAGAAAAAGCAAAAAATACAAGGACGACAGACTGGACCCATATAACGGCCCCTTTCTTCTGTGGGAACTTCAGTCAGCACTAAATAAACTAAAATGTAAAAAAATCCCCTGGAATTGATCTAATATATCCAGAATTTCTGAAGAATTTGGGTATGGAGGGAAAGAGCACTCTTCTTAACCTATGCAATAGAACCTCGGAAGGAAATTTACCCGACAGCTGGAGAAAAGCAGAAGTCATCCCTATACTGAAAGGGGAAAAGACAGCAGCAAGATAGAAAGTTACAGACCCATATCTCTAACTACAATGACAGCAAAAGTAATGGAGCACATGGTGAACTTCAGACTGAGAATTTCCTAGAATCAAACCGGCTATTAACACCACATCAGGCTGGTTTCCGTAATAATCGCAGTACTGTCGACCAGATAGCATATCTCATGCAGGATGTAAAGGAAGGGTTTAACAAAAAACTTTCAACCTTGGTAGTATTGGTCGACTTTAGAGCGGCATTTGACAAAGTTTGGAGAGGCAAACTGCTACAGAAAATGCACAAATTGAAAGTACCCGAAAACATATATAGGTGGGTAAAAACCTTTTTAAGTCAACGGTTTATACGAGTCAGATGACAACAACAAGAGATCACGGTACAGACAAACAAAAGCAGGGGTGCCTCAAGGAGCAGTAATGAGCCCAATCCTTTTATTATTTTAATCAATGACCTGGCAGAATACATACAAGCAAGGAGTAAAGTGAAACTGAAGATATTTGCAGATGATGTAGTTATGTGGTACTGTGGAGGGGATGCAGAAGAAATGGAGGAAGAGATGAATAAAGCACTGAAGGCGCTAGAAGAATGGTCAACACTGAACGGAATGATGGTGAACAAAGAAGAAAACTGTATACAACTATCACACAACCAGGCAGCTCATCCCGATTTCCAACTGAAGTTTGCAGGGGACAGTACTGAACAAGGAAAATAACCCCGCTTATCTTGGTATGATCATGGATCAAAAAATGACAGGAAAAGAACACATCGAAAAGATGTGTGCAGCAGGGAAGAGACGACTGAGGTTGATGAAGAGAGTTGCTGGTGTACAATGGGGGGCCAACGAGGATACCCTAAAAACTACATATAAAACATATGTGCGACCTCTCCTAGAGTATGGCAGTTCTCTACTTATAACGTCAACCAAAGGAGCCACAGATGCATGGACAGGATACAAAATCAAGCTCTCAGAATAATCACGGGAGGTGTTAAATCAACCCCAATTGTTGCCATGGAAGCCAAAAACTAACATACCACCCCTGGAGGCCAGAAGGAAACAGTTCAGCAGTTTGCCTGCATGAGAAGCTGATAAGACTAGACCGGCTTGAATGGGACAGAGAACCCTATGAACATCTCAAGGACACAAAAAAACATTCATTACAGCAGTAAAAGAAGGTGAAGGAAGGTCTCATCGGGCAATTGAAACACACAGAGAGAGAAACATCCCCTACCAAATATAAACATTGCCATACTAGACGTACTACATGAATTGACAGTGGATGGACTGGGCAAGACAAAGGCATCCTACATAGACGAGGAGTTGAGAAAACTAACAATAACTCACAATACACAAGAACTACCCGGAAAAGGATTGGCTACACATTTACACGGATGGATCGGCTACCCCAGGTGAGGGACAAGCTGGGGCAGGCATATATTGCAGAGAGTTTGAGGAATCTCACCCTGCAGGGGAAAATGGTAGCTGCTTTGACGGAGAATTGACTGCTATTCTTAAAGCCCTGTACAAAGTTAAAGACTGCCGCAGTGATAAAATTGTAATTTTAACAGACTCTAAAGCAGCAATACAAGCCATAGTCAACAAGGAAGTGGCAGATTTTGCGGTAAGGCAGTGCAAATTACAAATCCTAAGACTGCCTGCACAATGCAAACAAGATAATTAAGCTACAATGGATACCATCACACTGCAATGTATATGGCAATGATAAGGCGGACTTCTTAGCTAAGAAAGGGAGCAAAATGCTACAACAGAGCAAACCGATAACTTACAGCTCAGTTAAAGCCCATGTAAATGCTGCAGTTTCTAAGAAAATTAGACAAGAATGGGTCAAAAAGGGACAAGACAAAACCATGGCTGGTGTACACCACGCAGCCAAGTAGACCCAAAAGAATATATGATAGACGAACAGAAACAGCACGGTTCAGGGTGAAGACTCAACATGACCTTCTAGGGAAGCATCTGCACCGAATAGGCGTGTTTGAAACCAGTACCTGCAGATTATGCGGAAATGGTGAACATGACAGACGACATCTATATACCTGTGCCAGTCTGGCAAATGAGCGTGACGCAATGCCCAAACGGCATGAAGAAGGAGAAAGGGAGGCTCGTCTCTATTGGTTGACTAGATCAAGCATGATGGCATCATAGGCCAAATGTGGGCATATGAGAAGAAGAAGAAGAAGTTTTGTTAAATTATTGTCAACAGTGCGGATAGCGACTACTTGTGAGCGTCCAGATAGGTATGATGAAAGCCAACTTTGAGCAATACCTCTGATCCCATAGTACTCCATTTTTGACAGAAACGTCCTGTGATCAATTGAATCAAAGGCCTTGCTAAGATAAAATATGCTAACTGCCTGTTCTCCTTTATCAAGGGCGGAATAAACATGTGAGAGGAAACTGAAAGAGCGGAAGTTGTTGATCTATGTTTAAGGAAACCATGTTGACTTGGTGAAAGAACGTTGTGATGATTGAGATGTGCCATAAGGCGATCATGCATGATGTATTCATAAACTTTAGAAAAAGACGATAAGATTGAGATGGGGCGGTAGTTGTTTTTGTCAGATTTTTTTCCCTTTTTTCTTATAGATTGGTATTACCTTTGCTATTTTAAGATCAGAGGGAAAGATACCTGATGAAATAGACTCATTAATAATGTAAGATAGGGGAAGAGATAAAAAGTGGGAGCATTTTGCCAAGAGTGATCCTGGAATTTCATCCAGCCCAGCTGAGTGTCTTGTGCTTAGTTTTTTCAATATAGTTGCCACTTCACTGGGAGTGGTTGGCTTTAGAAAAATGGTTTGAACTGGGCTAGGGAACCTTTTTGGGTGATATTGTGAGGAGGGTTTAGAATTCCCTGTTGCAATTGCTGGTGGTTAAAATATTGCCTAATGAAGTTGGGTTAGATACTAGTTTTCATTCATGCATTATGGTGATACTTTCTTTGGATATGGGCGAAGAAGTCTGAGATTTGATTACAGACCAGGCCATTTTAGAGATGTTAGAGGAGTCGGCTATTTTGCGGCTATAAAATTGAAGTTTTGATTGTCTAATGTTTTTGGCATGAGACTTTTTGAGGGCTAAGTATTGCTCTTTACTAACTGATCTTTTTTGGGAGTGTTTCAATGATGAGTGAAGATTTCTTAGTGTTTTTCCCTCACAGCGAAGTGCCTGAGTAATCCATGGGTTACCTACTGGTTTCCGAATTTGAATTGTTTTCAGAGGAAAAAGCTTCATTGAAGTGAACCAAGAAAGTGGACACAAAAAATGAGTATAAAACATCAGCATCTGCTGTAAATGATAAAGATGACCATTGTTCACCACCTAGCCGTGAGATAAAGTGAGCAATATATTTTCATCATTGAAAAAACGTTTTGAGTCAGAATCTTTGAGTGATAATGGGAGAGGGATAGGTCAAGAAAAAGAGCATGATGGTCGGAAAGCCCTGGATCACGCACTGTGGCAGTGATAAGAGATTCGTCGATGGAGGTAAAAATATTATCAATCAAGGATTTACTGGAAAGTGTGACTCTTGTAGGAGATGTGATGGTAGCATACATATGAAAGGAATTTAGTAAATCAATTAGTTCAGTGCTGGTGGTAGATTGTGTTAAGAGGTCAATATTGTGGTCTCCACAAATTATGTAAGAGGCATTGGGGAATTTCTTTGTTATAAACACTAGCATTTTCTCTAAGGAGAGAAAAAAAACTTTAGGGTCACTAAGTGGAGATCGATACAAAGATATGATTATAAAATGAGAATTAGAGATGTGCCATGAAGCCCCAGAGCATTCAAAAGACTTTTCAATGTTAAAGTTTTTAATTTCAGCTATAGGAGAAATGCTAAGATGAGGTTTAGCAAATATAGCCACACCTCCATGAATAAATGAGGAGCGGCAAAAGATATCAACATTAACATAGTTTGGGATACAAAAGGAGTCAATTTCAGAAATTGTAAGCCAGTGCTCTGCTATACAGAGGATATCTGGAGAAGAAGCGCTGAGGAAAAGCTCAAGCTCTTCTATTTTATTCCTTATTGATTGTATATTTAGAAACACTAATTTAGAATGTGTTCTGAGAGGGACCTGTGACGAGGCTATGTTTTGTTTTTTCTGGGGGTGGTGCGGGGAAAATCCTGAGAAGACGAGGTGATAGCTTTTTTGACTTTAGTTTTTGTTTTGTTTGCTAAAATAGGGGCTGCCATGTTTGGCCTTGCTGATGACCGTGTGAGAATGGGGTCACGCTGGAAGCTAAGGCTAGGCTTACCCCTTGGGGTTTTAGTACTAGCTTTTAGTTTTTGCTTTACATGGATTGACTGGTGAAGTGGTTCTGAAGATGAAGGTTTCGGCTTTACAGTTTGTTGAGTCGACTCTTCTATTCGTAAAAATATAGATGATGAGTGATGTGTGCTAGCAGGGGTCGACGTAGAGTTCACGCCGGGGTCAACAGATGAGTGCATCATGAATGGTAGTTGCTTTGCACATTCCTCATTAAGTTCTGATTGGAGTCGGAACTCCAAACTCACTGGACAGCTGCGTAAACCTTCTTGCATTCTTGGAACTTGGAGCTTATTTGAGGGTTGTTTTTTTGGAGTTAAACATTTTGTGCTCTGATTTACTTGTCGTTTGCCTTGTTTTTGGTGGCTGCTTTCTTTTTGACTGTATGTAATAAACGTTGATTTTAATATTGGAATTTATGAAAGTTTTGGATAATATGTTTTTTATGGTAGGCCAATGAAGACCATCTAGGCCACATCCAATTTTAGGCATTGCTAGTTCTTGTATATTATAAAATAAACAGAACTTTTTTAAGCTATTTAGCGATTTGGCAACATTATGGTACGTAGGCTTGTGATGCGACTGCTGTTTGATCACCAAGTTGCAGATAAGTCTACCCTTGCTTCGGAGAAAAACTGAGTCTCCAACTCTGGGCTCTCTAGACCGAAGGTAATCAATGCCGCCAAATGTAGATTTAAATTTAGTTGCAATTCCACGGTTAAGCTTCAAGTCTTCCGCCACACAATGTACAAGAGGTGTGTCGAGTGGGCATGAGAAAATATCACTTTGGTGTTCACATATCATGAAGTTGCAGCTCGGGGTTGAAGTAGTCTTGTTGAACGTAGAGTTTGCTATTGGTTTCATGTATTTCATGGT
Source organism: Sweltsa coloradensis (assembly GCA_024449915.1). Taxonomy (NCBI): domain Eukaryota; kingdom Metazoa; phylum Arthropoda; class Insecta; order Plecoptera; family Chloroperlidae; genus Sweltsa; species Sweltsa coloradensis. The sequence continues at coordinate 204,844 of JAMZAV010002868.1, read as the reverse complement.
GCAGTGAAGTGATGCTGCGCGAATTTCGTGCATTAATAATCTCTGCCAGTTGGGATGTTAGTTTGGATTTACCACCAGCATTCAGGTGCAAACCGTGCACAGTAAACTCTGATCGTTTCATTACAGACATGTCCACAAAATAGCAATTTTTTTGTGCAGTGATGAATTTATAAATAGTCTGATTGATGTCTAGGATTCTTTTGTTGAAATTTAACGTGTCATATCTAAATGGTATACCAACTATGATCAGAGGACACGACCGTGGGATTTTAATAAGTTTTTTCATATCATCCACAATCGCTTCACAGTCATTTGGCATGTTATTTGTGCCAGCAATTATAATAGTCCAGTCTCGGCAGTTTAAGGTAGGCATGGAAGAAGGGACGTCTTCAACTACATTTTTCAGCATTGCATTAGGTTTGCAAATGTTATAGACTTCATAGTTTCCAGATAGCTGAGATGTGATTCTGTGGCTAGCTCACGTCCATGGCTGTCACTAAACATACGCACTTTAGGTTGCTCTTGTGTATACGTTGACTTGCGCGACCAAGAGTAGGTCTAAGCTTCTGATGTTGCACATGGATTGAGCCACGAGGTCTACCTTCACCTGATATTAAAGGGAGATTGGATGATTCAATAGAGTGTTTGCGACACTGAAACAAGGCAGAGGGTTTACTGCCATTACATAGTGGATCTAATTCAATTAAAATCTCACTACTAGCGGCGTTACTTGTGCCGATTTCTGACAGCACACAAGGCTGTAGTTGGTTATAACATTTAGATTGAGTAGAAAGTTCCAGTTTTTTTTCGACGATGTTTAGTTTTACTTTGTAAATTTCAAAAAAGCTCTTTATAGTTGTTGCATCTTGTTTTCAAATTATCTATAATACCCTCTTGATTGTCAACAATAGTATATAATTTTTCTTGGTTATCCATTGAATCTAGTAATTTCTTCTTAAGTTCTAACATTTCTTCATCAATAGGCCTACTGTGGCTGTGTTGCAAATCTTTGTTTGTAGTATAGTTTTGTGAAAGAATTTTCGGCAAAGTTTCAGTCGACTTATGTAGGTCCAATTTATTTGATTTAGGCCTAACTAGAAATGCTTCAGCTTGACCCGTAGCAACATAAGTATCGAGCGCCTGATGAACGTCAACTTTACGTTTATTAATTAGTGTATGAAATAATTTCTCAAGCATTGATGGGGACAATTTTGGTGTGGGCGTCAGCCTTAAACCCTAGGTTCAAGGGCCTCAAGTGTCTTCAAGACATTGCCAAAGTTGATGTAGTGTGGTGTGGTGTGGAAATCCGAGAGGAAATGATTACGACTGTAAACAAAGAGACGGCGCAACAACAGCTGATCGCAGCAGACGACGATGATGAACCTCCTCCACCCAAGCGTCCTAGAACTTTGAAGAAGAAGACAGGCAACCACTATCTACTGATAATATGGTGAGAAGAGAACTGCAATCATACAGGGACGTTGACAACGTGTCGGTGGACAACAATGGTAACCCACTTGCATGGTGGTCACCAATTCCAGAAAGTTGCGAAGATTGCTCGGCGCTACCTGTATTGTACTGCAAAAAGTATGCCCTGTGAACGCCTATTTAAAACACCTGGGGGGATTGCATGCAAGGATCGAGCTAGCCTGTCAGGGAAGCGAGTTGATGATTTGCTGTTTCTGCACGGACAACTAAGCCAAGCAGATTAACGAAGTCAACGGTGGTAAGTTTTTATTATATTTTAGTTAAATCTTATTCCTAGACTACTAGGATGTGCTTAAACTAACTTAAAATGTTCTAAGAATTTGGCGTGGTTTTTTTAGGGAATGAATTGCGTGTTCTCAACTACTTTATTCAAGAATGATGGTTTGATACGGAGCAAATAAACAGAAAAACACGCAATTCCGGTACAAATGTACAGACATGAATGATAAACCATGCCCTATTTCAACTTTCGGCAAGCTGGGAAGTCATGCCATCCAAACATGGACACTTATTCGACTGTTGCCATTGATAATTGGCAGCCACATACAAAATTCAAATGATGCCGCATGGAAAATGACGCTTCCCTTAATCCTGATTGTCCAGATTGTGTGTTCCCCTAAAGTGACCTGCCAACTTATTGCCTTACTACAAGAAACAATGAAGAATACCGAAACCTCAGAACCACCTTATTCCCCAACACACCACTACGACTCAAACACCACTATGTGTGCCATTATCCAAATATGATTGTTATGTACGGGCCACTCATAAGATTGTGGACAATGCGCTTCGAATCTAAACAAAGCTATTTTAAGGAATGCCAAAGGGCTTCGAAAAGTTCTATTAGCATAACGAAGCAAGCAGCAGTACCAACAAGCTGCTTATTCACAAAATGGGTTGTTTGGGCAAGAGTCTTTCATGAACAGCGGAACTGAGTATTACCCAGAAGTTTTCAGCAGTGAAATTAACCTAGCTCTAAAAAAATGTTCATTTGGAGGTGTCAAGGCCAAGGGGTGTAGGCTACTTCAAACCTTTGAAGATATATATTTTCAATGTGGAATTTGCATATCAACTCATTTTTCTAGATTTGCATAATAATATTTGCATGTCAACTTTAATTATAATTGGTAATTAATATTCCACTGCCGTCTAATTTCATTAATTTAATTAAAGTATCATTTCACTTTGTAACCAATATTAATTCTAATTAATATTGATTTAGTTAGGAACATCTTCACAACTGGAGATTTTTTTCTAGATGCATCGAAGGCTAGGTTCAAGGTTTTTAAAAGCCAGATCGAAGCTTATTTTTGCTGGGAAACAGTCGACCAAGCACGTAGTTCACCGGAGATAATTGTTTTCAAAGAAACGAGTGAAAAGGCGAGATGCTCGCTGGAGACAGTTGTCTGAGTCTAGATAAAGGACTTGCCATGTAGCTAGGCAGGCTTGGAGACGTTCAGTCCAGGAGATTAGTTCAGTCAAGCGCAGTGTTGGCCTATTTTGCTGATTTAATCTCACTTCGTGGTATTGCAATGCGACGCAGGTTGGAGCTAGTTTTAGACCTATAATAAGGGTCGAGTTAACTTGATTCCTACACAAAGGGCATAAGTCCACGCATTTTTCTTATGGGTTGAGGGATCTCAAGTTGAGTAGGAGAGAGTATTTAATTGGCCAGTTCCGTGGAACCTGAGGGGCGATGACTGTGTTCATGAGAGACCATGGTTGGATTTTCGAAGGAGGCGAGGCCATCTCAAGTCAGTGGTGGTTGTGTGGAGTCCTTGGGTGGACGTATTCGGTGTGTTGGACCCGAGGGTCGAGTATAAGTCGAACATGGAGGCTCTGGCGAGTGCCATCTTGCAGGGCATGTGGTCGCGTTGGTAACATTTTATAGGGGCTACATTCGGAGTAGTTACCGAACCGGTATTTACGGAAGGTCGGGTGATTAGTGTGAGAGAGTCTAAGAGAGGATTTATGCAAATTGTGTCAGTTTTTTAACGTTAATAATTCGTGAAAGTGTCACTGCTACATCTGTTTCATGTACGGTGAAAAGTAAAATTGTATCAGTTTTTATCGCCAATAGTTTATCAAAGTGTCACTGTTACATCTGTTTCATGTACGGTGAAAATAAATTAATTGTTTTTTTCCTTTTTTAACGTTTATTGCCAACGGCAATCAAACCAAACGTTACTGTCACAACAGTTAGAGTGCAGTACAATAATTGTATCGTTATCTTAACCAACACGCGTCCACGGACAGCAACAAAATTATCATCGTTTATAAAACCGTCAATAATAAAAGAACAATTAATTCTTCAACGTCATCTACACATTAAATAGGCAAGTATACGCCATTTAATGTGAATAATAAATTGAACTACGAGATACTCGTCTAAAGGGGGACCAATCGTGTGAGCAGAGTGGGATTCTGACAGCCCAGGATCGACGCCAGTAGTACCTGCGTACACCAAAGCCCTCCCATATCGCTTCGTACCGCATCAAGACAGCAATATATCCCTTGTGCATCAAGACAGTGATTTCAATAGTGAATTGTGCGTCTAAAAAATCATCTAATTACATCATCTCATCGTAAAATCAACGACAATAAACGGATTATACATACAACGGCAGAAGGATAAGTACCTGTCATAAGACAGTTTTCTTTTTAATTATCAGTTGTTTTATTTGTATTTAAAGGAATTATCATAACATGTCATAAATGTCTGTCTAGTTTTAATCGCAACAGATAGGAATAACGAGCTCGTAGGTAGGTAGGAAATGTACCTATTTGTATCATCATTTACAAATGTTCAATAGTGAACCAGGCATTGTTCAACTTACAAATGCAGTATCTTTGTAGTTTGGCATTCCCAACAATCCCATTCACTCATACCTAGGCTATAGGCATTGTTGCCGGCGCGCGCAGACGCTGAGGCGCCAAGGGACAACTCCCATCCACGGGACAGTTTAAGGTAGGAGCTGGAGTAGAGTTTTATTGTGATCTTCATTTAATTGCTAATTTAGTGTGAGGTTCATTTGTTAATTTTAATTCTAATTTATCTTGTGCGAACTAATGAGCTAGTATAATTACTAGGTAGTTTTTGGGGGAATATTCCTAGCCGGGCAAGCAGAATAAATTCCCGCATACCTTACAATTTGTCTCCCAACTAAGGGGCATGAATATTTACCGCGACCCGAGATTTCTTTTTTAATTTTTGCACCAATTGTAAGCGTATACATCACAGAGGCTTGCAGTCAGCAGTCAATATTCAATATTTTCGTATCCTGCCCTGACACTAAAACATCTAACAAGTTATAAGATTGAAAGACATGGCATCAACTGTTGTCCCTAGCTAGAACGATGACACTACGTCCTAGAGCAAGCAAAATATTTGGTCATTATACGAAGGAATATATACAACTTTACAAACAATACTTTTAAAGACATTGCTGATTGATTGGCCATTTTGATTTGTAACGACAAAAGCTATATTTTTTTATTTCGGAATAAAGTACAACATTAACGAAGTCACAGAAGCTCTGGGCCGGAAAAATTGTAAAGCTTGAATATTACTGACTGCCCTTGCGAATTATTTCTTGTAAAAGGAGTTCCATCAATATTGTTACAACTGTAGGGACGGGTCCCGGCGGTAAGCGTTCTTGGACGCTGGATGGGATTATCCGCCCTAGCCACTGGTCATGTCCATATTCAGAAATGGTGACTCCTGTCTCACTACTACAAAAACACACCATCAGCCATATATTAGCAGAGTGTAGAATGTCTCTAAAGCAGTGTGAGATTGTTAATGTCAATTTTCAGATGGACGAGATTGTCATCTTTATCAGAAAGGTTGTCCCGAATGTTGACCAAGGTGAATTGTTGGCAAAACTTTGACGAAATTGGTATCATAGCACTAGAGGATTTGGAAGAAATAGATTTTGCCACGCACAATAAACACCTTTTTAAATTAATGCAATCTACAAAGCTGAGAAAAGCTGTTGAAGTATTTTTTTAAAGGCTGTACAGCCAGTGCAATTGCCCCTCCCCCCTGCCTGATGATGTTGAAGTTGAGTTATGAGCCGGTGCTTTGGTGATGTATAGTTCTCCAGACAATCAGAAAAAGTGTATTCACTAAGTTTTGGACATTATCATTCATATATTATATTAAGAAATAAATGTTGTATGTTTATTATTGTCACTATCAATTTGCACATGGCAATACACTTTGAATCGAACATCGAATACTTGCCCCCCCCCCGGCCCCTATGCTTCCGGGCCAAGCTCGGGCGGTAGTTAATCCGCCGTTTGTTTTGAAGAGCCAGATGAAGTGTCTAGACGGTTGTACCCGAGCACTCCACTTATAAGGATTTGAATTCAAATTGCCAGATACCATAGATAAACATATTGGGTGTGCTACGCTATATTTAAGTCCATATCAAGAATGAATAAAGTGTAGTTAGGCCTACATTTACCATGAAAACTTCATGTAATTCATTCAATATTCATCTGTGGGGGATAGGTGATTCATTCGCTCAAGTGTTCGAGCGGAAATGTACAAAAATGTGAAATATACTGTTGACATCTCTCTTGATGCCAATGGGGAGATCCTGCAGACACAATGCAAGTGTCCGGCAGGAGCTAGGCCAACCGCTCATTGCAAAAGTGAGAAATGGTCACTTTCTGAGGTGAAGTAAGAGTTTGTTCGCAATGCGACTTTGAACACAGAAGCATCATGTACGCAAGTTATTAGACATTCCATTTTTTTTTAAAATTGGATATTGCTTAACGTCTCATATTTATGCAACTTGGCTAATCGAGACGAAGGGAGGGACGTAAGGGATGACGCGGGGGGACAAGGGGTGGCTTTCTATCATCCAAAAGAAAATACAAAGGGTCACCTTTAAAATCAGGTAACTTACCTTTCAAGAAGTACAAAGTGGAAAATGCAAAATCTGAGATTGTGGTGCCACGCCACCTACACTTTAAAACCAGAGGATACCCACATTGATCAGCAAGGTTATACAGGTTATGTAAAAACTTAAAACTACACTGCAACCCACCCAGAAAAACTACCTTCCCTTCATGCAATTGTTAAAGCCCGCAAATGCAAGGGCTGCAGAATCTGACCATGACTACATTGTGTACTTGCAGACTGACCAGACACATACATTGGTAGATTATGTCCAAGACATTGAAGCCCGAACAATACGTATCAGTCGGATTGAAAAGTGTGGCGTACACGAAGGAGTGTTCTCATACCTGTATCAGTGATGGGCTTTATTTGCCCAGCAGCAAAGCGCGACATGAATATCCTGACTAAATCAACAACAGTATTGCCCCAGGGTCTTTAATTCTTAAAAATTATAAATATACATTGATTTGGTCTTTATTATTGCAATAATGATGCTTCGAGACGATGAGTGGTGACAGGTGAGGGTGAAGAACAATTACAATCTTGGCTTATGCAGGACTGGAACACGGCTCACCTAGTGTCATATGCTTCAGAACAGCGCCCTAATTGTATGGACCACCGCGAGGGCGCCACTACGGGAGAAGAATGTTTTCAATACAAAAAATTAACATCATGAAGGAGAAATCGACCTACAAATTCTCATCATCACTGCTAGAGCAGCTGTTTTATCTATGAGCTGTTATGTATTGTATTGTGTTTACTTTGCAGCAAAATATTTACAAAATTACTTGCTAGTGAGTTACACTTTTCCTCAGTAGATCTGGCTACAAGGTTATTGTAAAAATTGTGATGTCCAGGTGGAGGTATGCAAGTAGTTCCAGAAGATTTGCAACGACCCTACCTCGAGTAACAAGAGTTGGAGGTCTCTAGGAAAACGTTGTTAAACCTCTTTTCTCTACTTTGAATGATGCTCACTGATTTATTCTGGTTGATGAATACTGAAGACAACGCGTCACGGACAGAGGAGTGATGCATAAGTAACCCAAACACTGCACTCCGAAATGTAGCAGAGAATAACATATAATTATAACGTGCAGATTAGTGTGCTGCAGGTAGATTGTAGGAAGGAGTAGGAAGGAAGCTCAAGTCATCGAAAGATCAACTAATGTTATTTCCTATTACTACCTAGTCAAGCATTTAATTTACAAATTCATGGACACAAAACAATCCAGAAGAAAACCACTGTTGTGGTTGTGGCCCATGCGGGGGCTACAGGTGGGGACAAACCCATCCCTGAGCCACCTCCAAACCCACTCATCGAGGGTCATTGCTGCGCATGTGACCCACTTTGTAGAACAAACTCAAGACAGCGACACTCTTTGGTTACGCAAGCTCTCTACTCTACTCTACTCCCTCTTGGCAATGAGGCTGGCTGTTCCAATGCAGTAAAGGCACAACGAACCGAAACGTCCATTTTAGAGCCATCAGTGAAAATGCAGCTATAGTCATTTTAATTTTATTTTCAGGTATTTTAATTGATTTTACTTTAACTACCGTACTGACGTATTACAATTAAATTTAAACGTATCGTGATCAGCTAGTTCTCTTTAATTAATTGGATATTTCTTAACGTCTCATATTTATGAAACTTGGCTAATCGAGACGAAGGGAGGGACGTAAGGGATGACGCGGGGGGACAAGGGATGGACAGGCCAGTGCTGGTCAGAACCAGCCACAAGCATATGGGGAAGGCAGGGGTTCCCCCACGTCGTGGTCGTCTCCGTCCGTGTTGTCATTGTCGTCGCCGTCGGGGAGATAGTCAAAGGGAAGGCTAAAGTTCGCCGACGACGACCCATCTTCATAATCCTTCTTCATAAAGATGTAGGCGCCAAAGTGGAAACCGAATCATTATTTTAATTAAAGTTTTTACCACATTATCCTGCAGTTTTGAACTTTCGATACGATAGACTCGAGAAAAGTGTAATGTAAATAACTAAACACACCTATTTTGTGCGGGGTCTTCTGCAATGAAATTGTACTTAAATTCAACACTAATGAAATATTGATTGATTGGATATTGCTTATCATATTTATGCAACTTGGCTAATCGAGACGAAGGGAGGGACGTAAGGGATGACGCGGGGGGACAAGGGGTGGACAGGCCTGTGCTGGTCAGAACAAAAATGTAATATCTTTAGTGACGACAGGCCTTCATAATCTTTGCGTTTACGTTGTTAAAAAATTATATTTCTGCTAGTTACGAAAGAACACTTGAGCTAATTTTATTGGGGGGTCAGTGAAATTGAAGTCTTCGCTTCGCTCATCTTAATATTAGTCGTAATACGATGCATACTCACAACTCACATGATTATGGATCATATCAGTAATAACTAGTTCTGTTTTGGGGATTATGCATGCACAATCGTATTGGCTCAATGTTGATTTTAATTTATTTCCTGTCTTTTTAGTGTGTGTGTGTGTTTACGCATTCTTATTTCACAATATTTGTTTATATACGAATCTCATTATTTTCTTCACATGTAAATGTTCAAATGTGTTAAATGTTTGTTTTCCAGGTGCTGAGCATGAATGGGGCTCTGTTCCTGCGCAAGGAGCTGCACAAGTGTCCGAGCAGGCCGCGGCAGACAGGCCCGCCGAACTTGGCTGGTAAATAGAGGAGTATACTAGAAAAAAACGCCAAAGTCGTTGTTAAACGAGTGAGCAAGCCATGTGTTGAGTAGGCCTACCCGGAAATATCCCCTAAATAAAAATAAATAAAATTGTATAAATAGAATTGATTTTATCTAGATGTTGGACTAGCATGAACAGAATAAAGTTGGTTTTTTATAATTAAATACTGATTTATTGTTTTCATACCAGTCACTTGCTTTAGCTATTTAATTTTATGCATTAGTTTTAAGCCTTTAACAAGCAAGCTGCCGTCATTAGCAAAGAGTTTCGAACCGTCAACGACGAAAGAAAAATCATTGGAGTAAATAATGAAGAACACAGGCCAAGAATGGAGCCTTAAGGCACTCCACATACAATTTTAAAAGGGTGAGAAGTGTATACTTGTCTTACCTCGATATCGGTTTTCCCGCTCACACAGTTACGTGACACCAAGGCACCGGCAAGTCAAGGTAGCCTTCTATGGAGGGATGTGGAGCTTGTTACGCCTTGCTTGGGTGGTTAAGGACGGTTTTGTAACCAGCATCATTTTGGTCTCACCAGAGTCATATACGCTGTTCTGTGAGTATACAGACACGCAACTATGAACATCACACAAAATTTGCCACTGGGAATGACTCGGAAGACGTGCGTGAGCCTGTGGAGAAAGCAGAGAGCGTTTCCGTTATAGTTGCTCCCACCAAATATCTAGGATAATAATTAATAAGCAACCTACTGGACCTGTTATCCAATGTATTTTTTTGGTTTTCATATATTCTTTCAATAAGAGAGTATAGGACATGCGTTTAGGCAAATTGATGTTCGCTCGGCTGACTAGACACCACACGTGTCGAAATTTTGAACTTATGGTACGAAAGTGGAAATATAGGGCATAACAGTAACACATTCCTAAAAATTCTTTGAAATAAGAAATAAGAAATAAATTGGTATTCACGATTTTCGAATTTTCTTGGCAAGTCCAAAATATACTATATTTGAGATTTTTTCCGACTGATTTGGACTAAATTTTTAAAATCTACGGCCGTAGGGCTGTCCATGCATGCTTTACTGACAAATTTCCAAAGCTTTGTATACGTCGGATGCTTCTTGGCCGAGCGAACAGCTATTGTGCCACCTGCGTCCCATTCCCTCTGATGCTGATGGTGTTCAACTGATGGTGCTTGCAATCGTCGCTGATGCCTGACAGGTGCATTGGAGGTGCTCTTTAGCAAAAAAAAAAACGGGTTTAGGCTGGCAGCCGCTAGCATTTTTCTCGCGAAAGCTGAATACGGCGCAATGCAATTACGGCGCATACGATTGTTAGTTAGTTGGGGTTTTAGGGCACAAAACAGTCAAGTTATCAGTGCCCTGAAATCCTTGCAGTCTACGAGGCAATCCGGTACTTCCGTTATATAGTGGAAGCCAGGACGTTTGCAATCTACACCGACCACAAGCCATTAATATTTGCGTCCTAGCAAAAGCCTAACAAGTGTTCCCAGCGGCAATTTCGGTACCTCGACTACACACAAGTCTACATTGGGTACTTTTCGACAGATTCCCGGTACGGAAAATGTCGTTACCAATGCTCTCTCCGGGGGCGGATCTCGGCCCCAGTGAGTAATGAGACAATAGCCCAAGCCCAAGTGAACGATCCCGAACTCCAAGCGATTCTCCACTCAGAGACTGCACTCGAACTGAACCGTCGTAGCCTTGTTGACAGCACCACTATAGTGTGTCAAGCCTCTAATCTCGCACTGAACAGAAGCTAACACCGACCAAACATAAACTGCTCAACCTGTGCGGACGGAATAGACGGAGAACAACACTGAGATCACAAACGATTCACTGAGTAGAAACAAAACCTTTCAGTCTGGACGGAACAGACATTCTCTTCAAGATAACAGACATCTAACTGAACACATTCAGCAGAAACAGAAGCCAACACCATGTGCTGTGGAGGCCGAACAAGAGCGGAACTAAGAGCGGAAAAAAGCACAGCACATAAACTGTGTCAAGGCTCTAATCTCACATTGAACAGAACCTAGCACTTTCTGAACATCAACTCCTCAGGCTACACGGACGGAACAGACGGAGCACAACACTGAGATGACAAAGCAGGACAGAATAAAGATAAAACTTAATCCCCTAGTCTGGACAGAACAGACAACCTCCCTGAAGACAATTAACATTAAACAAAATGATGAATGAGAAGGAGGACACATCAAAGACTTGAACAAGCAACACATAGAGCAGCAACGGAAGCCAACTTTGTGAACTGTGGAGGCCCAATGGGACCAGAGCGAAGAGCGCGGACAACACACGTCCGCCTGGGACAAGAACAACAGACCGACTGCAAGGCGAGGCTCTCTGCTGCTGTGCAGTGTGCGTGCAGGTAAGAGTCAAAAGGTGCGGGGCGGCGAGGTCATATCGAAGCTGCACGCAAGGTGCATTGACGTTTTTCAAATCGTGTTGATGACAGTGGCGCATGTGCTTTTAGGTGTGTAATCAATTGGTTGTGAGTAATATATGAAGATATGTAGTGAGGCTCATCGTGACAACACTACATTGTTATAAATATCACATTTTTGGGGATTTTCCTTTTACTATGGACGAACTTTAACATGGTGCATTTCACTTCAAAAGCAGTACTTGTAAATAGATACAGTGGCCATGCAATCGATCACCAGGGACCCAAGTTTTGAATCAAAACGTCGATAATTTTTCGACGTTTTGAGTGGTCACGTGGTCTGATAACGTCGATTTCCTCAAAAAGCTAGTTTTGAAATCACAACGTCTTTTTTTTGACGTCCCACAACGTCTTTTTCTACCCACGGGAAAATAGCTTGTGGGACATGCGTGGGATGATGCTTTTTGACGTTACGCCCTCTCAATATAATATACTCGTTCGTCCTCAGCATGTTTATACAAGGCTGTGGTTAAATTCGAACACCTGGAACTTGGCATTTGACTCGAGGCTATTACGATGTATTTGGCATTTTCAATTTATAAATAAACTAACTAATCTTGATTTAATGGCCCCACACTAGGGTAAGGCCTAGGCCCTACATCAAATTAGGGCTACCTAGGTCGAAAGCCTATTAATAGGCTAGGCCTAGCGCCTTGGACCTAGGGCCGTCTTGGCCCCTAGCTCTTGTTTTTTTTGTTGTTTTGTTTATTTGGATTAAGGACGCGTCAACCGTTAGGTCATAATGCACCACTCTAGCCTAAGGGGGGGGGGAGGAGGGGCCCATGCTGGTCAGAACCAGCCACGGGTAAGGGGAGGAAGGGGGGTTTCTCACGTCGCGGTCGTCATCGTCTTTGTCATCGTTCGTTGTGACATTGTCATCGTCGCCGGGGGGTCGTCAAGGGAAGGGGGCAAGGTCCCCGACGACGATTGCCAGAGCTAGCCACGACACCTCGCGTTTTATTTAAGATTAAGCATGCATGCGAGTTATTTCCACGACGCATCCTTGTTATTTTTATGTTATGAAACGTTGAGTTTTGCCGATTCAAATCGTGTATTGATGAAATAAGATCTTCTTGCTGTTCAAATGCATGTTGATTGTATTTTATAGGTTATGTTCGGCACTGCGCTGGGAGAACGTAAAGCCGCGTTCCCACAAATTGGTTTAGTTATAAGGGGATAGGAAATACGTGTTAAATTGTTTACGTTTTTGTCCTAAGAAATTGTTATAACAAAACCATAATTCTTATGACGGACCAATCAGACGTTTTGTTATTTATACGATGACCAATGAAAAGTTTTAACATCATTATGACAGGCCACTGAAACATTACTAACCAATCAGGATATCGGATTTCTTGTTACCATAACAACTAATAACAATTTCTTAAGACTAAAACAAAGTTATGGGAACGCGGCCTAAACAAACAAGGAAATGCAAAGACATTGGATAAACATGTTATATGTTCAGTAGGCCTATCTTTGTCTGAGGTCTTTGGGTGTACGGGCATAGAATACTCGTATTTGATTGGTCCAGAATTCGGCAATGTTCGGCTAGCGGGAGAGACAGCTGATTCAAAACTAGCATTTCATTCAAACCACAAAAAATCGACGTTATTAAAGGAATTGTCTTGGTTTGCATAACAAGCTCCTCAGAAGGTGCCTTGATTCAATTCAAGAACAATACAACAAAATCCAGGTCGCTGAGACTTATGGAACTCAAATAATCACGTTTTTACTAAAGCCCTGCACAGCGCGTAGTCCGCCTATGGTGACGTCACTGCAGGGCTACCTGCTAGGCTGGCTCCAGCCGAGGAAGGCCTCGCTCAAGCTCGCTGCCGCGCCGTAAGCGGCCGCTTATGGCGAATTTCCTGGGGCTGGCATTGCCGCCCTGACACTTCTAATAACTGATTTTACATGTTGAAAGAACAAGATAAATATCACTGTTTCTGAATACTAACTAAATTAAATTTTTTATAGTATAACAAAAATGTAACATTCAACACTTTACCAAACATTGACGTTTCACATGAATCTGTACTCCCGTATTATCAACTCTCGAACGCAAAAGGTGGCCAAAAGACTCATTCAGATCATGGAAGCTCAGATTTCACTTTTTCGATGGTTTATTGTTTGACTTTCTCAATTTCATTAATCGGTAAACACTGTAATTGATTAACCCCGCAGAGATGGATTTTTTAATTTCTGGATTGATTTCCATAATATTGTTTGATTACGAGAGTAATACTATTCTTTCCGAAACTAGTGACGAGTGGGGAGTATAGCTACCACTCTCCGCCCTCGTGTCGTTTTATCTGTCCAGCAGTGGCGTATGAACCGGGGGTGGGGGTGGTGGGTAACATATTTAACTTTACGTGCATTTTAAAAGTTTTTAGATCCGAGTGCAGGAAGTTTAGTTTTAGTTTTTGAGGTATAAATTTAAGTTATTTCAAAAATGTCTTTATTATTGTGCAAAACTTACTTTTATACACATGATGGTTTAGTTAGGCAATCAATAATTGACATTCTTTACGTCCAAAATCAACTTAGTGTATATCCTTCATAAACAAAACTGAAATCCCTTGACTTGCCATTTTTTCAGTTAAAACATGACGAAATAGCTGTAGTATGGTGTAATTTATTTTTTCAAATATCGTTTACCTTTAAATAATTTTTGGATGACACTACATGGGCACTGGAGGTGGCCAAATGTAATCTCGCTTACGTTGGCCCTGAGTACAGATATGTAACTATTCACACACGAGTCACAGTTTGAGTTATAAAACACGAAATAGTAGTTTTGAATGTAAATATATAATTATTACAAGTTACAACTGGCAACTACTCAGGCTTACACAAAGTTAAACATTGCCACTAAAAACTCGCTCAAAATGTCGAATTAAAACACTAGTGCTAATGACTATGATCACGTAACAGAAACGATGATCAGCGCTAGTAATTATATAAATATAGAACATGTATGATATGAAACTACAATTCTCATTTACAAAACTAAACGGCAAACTAAAGAGTTCGGACGTCCGACCTACACACTGAATAGCTCGCTCCGTAGCATGTAGCAAGAGCGAGGACCGTGCCTAACACTGACGTCAAAACTATTTCGCGCGGGTTGAAAAGAAAGCCCCATACGACCCACACCACCCTCAATAGGCATTTTTTGCAAATACATTCTTTTCTTATATAATGTTAAGAGTTATTTAAAAGACACTTGTTGGAAACCCGGACAATGCCTTTAAGTGACGTTATTAAGTGACGTTGGTGCGAACGAATAATGCGGCTGATTGGATAAGGGTAAGTAAGGATACCAAGTTCCTTGAAAAGTTCTCTACATGAGTGTCTTCTGGAGACACCAGCTATGATACGAACCGCTCTCTTTTGGAGAATGAATATTCTGTTTGCATGGGGGGAAACTCCCCAAATTAGCAGGCCATATGATAAGTGAGAGTGAATGTGTGCAAAGTAAACTAGCAATAGGATGTGGGGGTGAACTATTTGTTTGAGCTTTCTGATTGAGTAGCAGCCAGATAATATTTTGCTGGCAACGTGGTTTACATGGATGGACCAGTCTAGATTATCAGTTAGTGCAAGGCCTAGGACTTTGACTGTGTGAGCGCGGGGGATAGTATCAGAGTCAAGACGAACAAGGGGACTGGCAGTAGGGATCTTATAAGGGGTGTGAAAGTATAGATAAACAGTGTTAGAGCGTGAGATGGTGAGTTATTTACCGAGGCAGTATGATGACATAAACGTAACTTGATTGTTTTTTAAGGGGGGAAGGTCCTGAATGGGTTGGAGTTTGGGTAGTGTCAGCAGTTGGCTGGAGTCATCAGCATATTGGGTGAGAGTGCCCTTTTTAAGTAGGCGGACTGGTCGTTGAATTACAGGACATAGGCTAATAGTCCCAAAATTGATCCCTGGGGAACCCCGCAGACTATTGACAGAGGTTTAGAGCGGGTTGTGGTGACGGATTGACTATTAGATGTTTGGAGTTCCACTACTTGGGTACGGACAGACAAAAAAGAGGAAATCCAATCAAGAGCCACCCCACGGATACCGTAAGTATGTAGTTTGTCGAGAAGAATTTTGTGATCAATGGTGTCGAAAGCCTTGGTGATGTCGTAGAACAATCCTACAGCTTGGTCGCCTTTGTCGAGAGCAGAATAGAGGGGGGACAGAAAACTGTAGATTGCACTGGTGGTGGATTTGTTTTTCAAGAAACTGTGTTGACTAGGGGAGATAATGTTGTGCTGATTTAGAAATGATATTAGACGATCGTGCATGATATATTCAAATATTTTGGAGAAAGATGAAAGGAGGGAGATGGGACAATAGTTGTAGTCACACCCTTAACTTTTTATCAAATAACATTCCCAAAAATCGTGTTATTTCGGCAAATGGTAAGGCATGGCTTCCCATGTGCAGGTCGGGATTGAGAAATAATCCACGGCAAAGGCTAAATAGCACACATGTGGTTTTTGTGATGAAAAGAGAGGGTTTCCTTTCTATTATAACAAATGTTCTAGGAAGTAATGCGCACTTGGACGTTATTATTCTCATGTGGTTTGCTACTTTACAGGGTTTGTTCAAAGAAATTTGAAGAAACAGCTTAACTGTGATGAGTGTATTGTTGCCATATCCCCATTCCAACTCGCAACCCTCTCGTGGTTTGGCCCGTGATTAGGGGAGTTTTTCTCCCTGAAACTAATAGCGAGCTCTGGCTTGAAGATGCTTACACCACTTTTAAAGATAAATGTTTAGTTGAAAAAGCTTCATCTCAAGCTTTTCATGAGCCAATTAAAAGAAAATCTTTGCAGACATTTACATCATTAAACAAATCACTGAAGACAACAAAGGCTGGAAAAGAAATAGTATTGAAAGTAGGGAAGACGACGGGTACCCGGGTAACAAAGATGAATTACTTAATGGCTAGCGTAAGTTCCAAGAGGTAGCAAGGCAACGTAATATTAGCATGATGAGAAGGTACAAACCCCCTCCCCCCCCCCCCCCAAGCCAAATAACTTCAACGTTAAAATTGTGGAACAGAAATCCAACTATCATGGACCAACTATAAATACACCAATAGCCAAGAGACAAGACAAAGCGGTCAAGAATCAAAACAACGCGGTCAAGAATCAAGAAAACGAGACGCGACGAGCAAGCACTTGCCGTCCGAGAGAAGTTAAATGCTACAATTGTAATTTATAAGGGCATAGATTGTCCAAAACCAAGGACAAAATGTTTTATCTGCGGGTCACCGGAACACCGGCAACAAGATTGCACTCCAATGAAGACAGAACAACCCGTTCTTTTTTTCTTAATTACAATGCCATAAGGTCCAGACATGCTGGTTGAAAAGATCGAGTGCAAAAACCACTTGAAGAGGAACTACCGTAAAAAATTGTATGAACTGGGTAAACATACTAAAAGTGGCTTCCCTGTTGAGCTGAGGTCTACGTTGAACTCGCGAGTGCTACGTCTTCGGACATCGGTGCCTGCTGCTCTTGTCAACGCCAGAGTCAGGAGGGTCCCTTACATGTACGTGTAGATGAGCTAAAGAAAGGCCTTTCAAATTTTGCCTTTTGTGTGGCTCGTTGGTCTTGTGGTTAGCGTATCTGCTTCCAATGCAGAAGGTCCAGGGTTCGATTCCCGCTAAAGTCAGAAGTTTTTTAACTTCTGATTTGGACTTAAGTCCATCAGTTCTTGTCTTAGGAGTTTGTAAACGGTGACTTTAGAGCCGTCCTAGCAACGAAGCACATAATAAATTTCAGAGTTGTTCTGAATCGGCCTTGTTGATTCTGGCGTTGATTCGCGGGTGTTCGCACTGTCCATACCACTGATTGATATATTTCCTATTAAAAATATCGATCTTTGGTTGGTTATCGCTCACTCGTCGATTGCGTCGGGGCCTGCAGGGTTGGCTTGGTCGCTTTGATTTAAAGTCCCCCACTGAAAATCAGTTATATAACTGAGTGGGTAGACTCTAAATAAAATTTATTTATTATTATTTATTTATTTATGGCCTGTATCATGTATTCGGTTGCCATGATGGATGTGACGAGAGGGGATACTTTTGTACTTGGCCAAAAGATGAAGAGGTTAACCTGGTTCCTGAGTTAAAGGAATGTGGTATTTTCCAAGAAATTAACAACGCATTAATCTGTTGTACCTCTCGTCATGCTGGCCGCTTATTGTACGACGTAGACAATAATCCTGCAGAGCAATACAACAGTTACGTGAACATGTTTGTTGGGGGAAAAGAATCAACTTTGCTTTACGGGGCTCGTATCAGGCGAGATGTGAAGCTGAACCAGTCCTGAGAATACCTGCAAGCTGTCCATAAGACTATGGAAGACAAGAGTCCAGGTGTATTATTTTGGAAATTATATAAAATATATAAAATGTGTATTGAGTGTTGTAGACGCACTCATTAAATTTGTACAGTTACAGTTACGTTTTTTTTTGTTGGTGGCAGAATAGTGATATTGTATTCATGTGCGTTACAAATAGTGATAACGATTTTCTGTTATGCATTATCGATATGCTTTTTTAAACTATTATTTTATTTTTATCTCGTATTTTGTCCCTTGTGAGGTTTTACGGAACATTTGCTTCTCCTGTATGACTTGTTTTGTACTTGTGTATCATGGGCCTGCTTTGTTGTAACTTTTATTTTATTTTATCTCGTGATTTGTCCCTCGCTCATAAACTAAATTAAAGGAATTGTCTTGGTTTACATAACAAGCTCCTCAGAAGGTGCCTTGATTCAATTCAAGAACAATACAACAAAATCCAGGTCGCTGAGACTCATGGAACTCAAATAATCACGCTTTTACTAAAGCCCTGCACAGCGCGTAGGCCGCCTATAGTGACGTCACTGCAGGGCTACCTGCTAGGCTGGCTCCAGCCGAGGAAAGCCTCGCTCAAGCTCGCTGCCGTGCCGTAAGTAAGCGGCCGCTTATGGCGAATTTCCTAGGGATGGCATTGCCGCCCTGACACTTCTAATAACCGATTTTACATGTTGAAAGAACAAGATAAATATCACTGTTTCTGAATACTTACTAAATTAAAGTTTTTATAGTATAACAAAAATGTAACATTCAACACTTTACCAAACATTGACGTTTCACATAAATCTGTACTCCCGTATTGTCAACTCTCGAACGCAAAAGGTGGCCAAAAGACTCATTCAGATTATGGAAGTTCAGATTTCACATTTTCGATGGTTTATTGTTTGACTTTCTCAATTTCATTAATCGGTAAACACTGCCATAGGTGTAATTGATTTACCCCGCAGAGATGGATTTTTATATTGTCATTGCGAGAGTAATACTATCCGCCATCGCAGACAAGCGATACGCCCCTAGCGGCCGCCCGTGTCCCTAGAGCCCTTGGGTTTAGCTGCTACGGCCGGTCAGCGGTTAGCGCGTGTTTCAATGGAGATTCAATGGAGACGAAAAAGTATAAACGCGTCAAATAAAACGTCGTGAAATAAGCCCCAATGTACTTGTTGAACGGAACTTGGTAGAACCTTATTCGTCAATACATTTCTTAATCAGAAACACACAACATAAAGCATATAAATGTTTGGTAATACCGTAAAATATTGCAGAAATCAAAGAACAAAATGTATGCTCAATATTGGGAAATCATAGTTCAAACATTACATCAGTCGTGTAAAAACTAATCCAAGCTAGTGTGTTATTGGTATTTACAGTCATTATGTGTAACGGTAATCAACTACTCTATAAATATAGACATAATAATTTTAAACTTGATACTTTACAACCCGAACTATAATAGAGAAATCTGGTGATTCTTCAACTCGCATGCCTGTTTTAGGATTTTGTTTTTGTTCATGTTTATGTGTTCACACCATGCAATAGTAACTATGGTAACAAATAATAAGCATTATTGAAATAAAAATTACGATGGCCTTCTAGCGTGAAGGTCTATTCCCAGTCATAGTCTAGTCTATGTAGTACATGTTTTGTATTGACAGTTAAAGTTTTATTATTTTTCACGCATGACGCTAGAGAATCGTTTTTACGAAATGGGCTAATGCTAATGTTATGTTTTGACAATGTGATCTTGGCCTTAATTCACAAACAATTATATAATAAATATTATCAATCGTAAAACAAAAGCAAACAATAAAACACGAACGGTGCACACGTGCGAGCAACACGAAAGTGAATTTGAGATAATATGGTTTCAGTCTTATCGAAAATGACGAATGGACCAATACACAAATAAAATGTCTTGAACAAGATCAGACCTAGGCCATGGACTTTTAATAATTAGCGTTATTGAAATATAACACAGCAAGCAAGTAACTCTACAGTTAGGATGTTGTCATTAAGTATAGAACATTCTAAATGATGTTATAGCCTTTAGTCATCTACTGAAATGTATTATATTTATTTACATTTGAGTAAGAGTATAAAACGTAAGGGAAGGATTATCTGAGGATCTGCTTTACTATTGTCTTATTTGTTTATTTCAATCGTGTATCTCAGCTCGCAATATAATTTTATGTTTTTTTCAAAATTAAAAAGGCCTACGTAACAGAGATACTGTATTTTCATATACAAGGCAAACTGCGTTGTATGCAATTCGATGCTGCTGATTGAACTGTTCTGGTTTATTTAAATAAGTTAGATAGATATAACGAGCCCTTGATGACAAATGGCTGCAGAAACAGCACTGTTTTGTAGGCATGGTTCAACTATCTAGTTATTTTTGAAAGACTGTTCCGTGATTACTGTTTCCAAAATATGTGATAATATTTTATGGTCTCTGCTGTGCCGTTTTAGGCAAAGGGTTTTAGCTTCTGGAATTAACTAACTAGCAATATAGTTATTGGGGAATAGAAAATACTGAAGCAAATATTGCATTGGTTTTTATTGGTTGGTAAAGGAATTTGGCATTTAGTGTTATTTTATTTGAACAAAATTATGTACAGACTACTGATACTGGAATGAAACCTTTAATTAATACACTGAGTCGTACTAGCAATGAAAAGCAATAGTAACTCGTTTTTACCCCAGGTCATATGTTCTTGTAGCTGAGAGTGAGCGAGCTGACTATAAATAAGGATTAAATAACTCACGTTTAAAAATATATTTCTCTGACCAGTGTTGACAATGCGTTGCCCCTATGCATGGTTAGGCTTTCTTCTTTACCACTAAATTGAAATAACTAACAGAATCGTCATATTTCGCGGTGGTACAGTACAGAATCTAGGCCTGCTTGAAGGAGGTGAGCCTATACCTCCTCTAGGGGTGAACCCAAGGCGGCCGCCATCTTTGAAACTGACGTCACGCGCAGACGACCTTGAGATGGCGAATTCTTTCCGAAACTAGTGCCGAATGGGGAGTATAGCTACCACTCTCCGACCTCGTGTCGTTTTATCTGTCTAGCAGTGGCTTATGAACCGGGAGTGGGGGTGGGGGGTAACATATTTAACTTTACGTGCATTTTAAAAGTTTTTAAATCCGAGTGCAGGAAGTTAAGTTTTAGTTTTTGAGGTATAAATTTAAGTTATTTCAAAAATGTCTTTATTATTGTGCAAAACTTACTTTTATACACATGATGGTTTAGTTAGGCAATCAATAATTGACATTTTTTTACGTCCAAAATCAACTTAGTGTATATCCTTCATAAACAAAACTGAAATCCCTTGACTTGCCATTTTTTTTCAGTTAAAACATGAAATAACTGTAGTATGATGTAATTTATTTTTTCAAATATCGTTTACCTTTAAATAATTTTTGGATGACACCACTGGGCACTGGGGGTGGCCAAATGTAATCTCGCTTACGTTGGCCCTGAGCACAGATATGTAACTATTCACACGCGAGTCACAGTTTGAGTTATAAAACACGAAATAGTAGTTTTGAATGTAAATATGTAATTATTACAAGTTACAACATGCAACTACTCAGGCTTACACAAAGTTAAACATTGCCACTAAAAACTCGCTCAAAATGTCTTAAAACACTAGTGCTAATAACTTAAATCACGTAACAGAAATGATGATCAGCGCTAGTATAAAATAATATAAATATAAAACACGTATGATATGAAACTATAATTCTCATTTACAAAACTAAACGGCAAACTAAAGAGTTCGGACGTCCGACGTACACACTGAATAGCTCGCTCCGTAGCAGGTAGCAAGAGCGAGGACCGTGCCCAGCACTGACGTCAAAACTATTTCGCGCGGGTTGAAAAGAAAGCCCCATACGACCCACACCACCCTCAATAGGCATTTTTTGCAAATACATTCTTTTCTTATATACTGTTAAGAGTTATTTAAAAGACACTTGTTGGAAACCCGGACAATGCCTTTAATTAACTTAAGTTCTACACAAAAATCAAGATCCTTAGAACAAATTCATAAACTATCAATTAAATTAAATACGTACGAGAGTAAGCCTGGGAAGGGACATAAAAAGAATCACTCGTTTCTCCGTAGACCCAGACTTGCTCAAACAACACTCAGCTGAAATAGAAGCTTACTCCCTGAACTGTGGAGGCCCTGTAAGAAGAGAACAAAGAGCATGCACAAAACACGTCCGCCTGCGACAAGAACAACAGACCGACTGCGTCGCATACACACTGCACGTATCGTAGATCGCGATAAGACGCAGCTACCTCGGCAGCCAGCTTCATGGCTGCTGGTTCCACTTCGCTCAAGTAATTAAAATTTGTTTAAATAATGTGTTGTGATTGTGTTTATTTAGTTTGTAACCACAATCACCAATCACCTTGATAATGAATATATTATTAAATTTCGGTTTTAAATTTAACAACTATCTACATCATCAAACAAATTTAAAGGGGAATAAAAGACGCATTAAAGTTCTTCAGATTAAAATGAAGTCAGGGTCCGTCGATTTGTCTCATCAGAGGGGCCAACACAAAAATCGTCCGTATAAGATTAAAGACGACGTGAAAGGCTTTATACATCAGCACATCGATTCTTTTCCAAGACAAGAAAGCCATTATAGTCGGCTTTTAAGTTATTTATTTATTTATTGTATAATGGCTACTATAGAGTACCACAGTTGTGGAAGACTCTCTTCAGCCGTACATAAATATTATTTTACATTACAATATTTACATTTTATTACAATGTTATATACATTCGTAAAGTAATGTTTTAACATTTACACATTTACATTAATTTTTTGTGTTTAGTTTTGAAATGATATATTATACAGCATATAAAGAAGAATAAGAAATAAGAATATAATAAATAATTGCATAACCACTCTTTTAAGTTGTAAAGACTGTCTTTAACCTGATTTGAGCATAAAGTTGATGCATCGCCTTATCACGGAATTGTATCCCGATACAACAGTCTCTAGGCGGACATACTCTACAGTATTTCGCGATGAATTTAAATTGCGATTTGGTTTTCCACGATCGGATACCTGCACTGTTAGTGACAAAAACTACCCGAGACTTAGTGCGGCAGACACTGAAGATTCCCGCCAAGCAATATTGGCAGAAAATGAATTACACCATCGGAAAGCTTGTCGTTCTAGAAGAAGCCTTTCCTCAACTCTTTGGGTCGTTCAATGACGGTATTTACTCCTGTGGCACGGTTCGATCTAATCGGAAAGGTTTGCCTTTGATGGTTAAATTGTGTCAACTTTTCTTGACGATTCCCCTAACTACTTAGTGCATCTACAGAAAGATAATTTTCAGCATGAAAACGTATCAAAACTCATTCCAGAAACACAACAGGTCAATAAAGATTGTCAGAGTTAGCCCTTCTCTCCATAGAGAAATGTCTCATAATGTTATTAAAAATGATCGATCATTCTACGATCGTGTTGAGTCTGTATTCGTAAAAAAGGCAAGAAGAATCGAGTTGACATTCAAGTAGTAAAAAAATCGTAGATGAGATAACAGATGTTATTTCGATTTAAAAGAGAGTCGCAATCATGTACATTTTATATTGTATGTACCGTATTTAAAAACATGATTATATAATATCTTTCAAAATGTGTTTTATTGTATTTAATATTTGCCCAACACATTTTATGAGATGTAGAAAATTGTCACCAATTAACGGGCTTGTAAATTTGTATGTCTCAAATCATGTACATCCCCGAGATACCATTACACGATAATAATTCAAAGTAAATTTTCACCATCATAGCAAACTGTTCATGTCTGTTCACGAATATATTGTTTAAAATGTGACATATATAATATATCATATTTGTGTATATTAATCTATAGGTTGGAAAATTCAACACTGTCTTTAATCTTTTCTCGTCCTCGTGTTGTGGGCTTAAAACGCCTTAAAATGCACCAAATAACACATTAACACATGCACAACACCTAGAATAGTTTATCTAAAGGCACACTGAGGTTAATCACATACGCCTGGTAGATAACATTGAATCAAAAAGTATCATGAAGAAATTTAAATTCAAAAACCTTCTCTCCACCGGCCGCGTATATGGAGGAATACGAGGCAAGAACTACCAGGATCTCATCATTAATTCAAACTACACCATTAAAACATCAAAGCCTATTAATTAGATATTGCTTTACGTCTCATATTTATGCAACTTGGCTAATCGAGACGAAGGGAGGGACGTAAGGGATGACGCGGTTCCCCACGTCGTGGTCGTCTCCGTCTGTGTCATCATCCGTCCGCGTTGTCTTTGTCGTTGCCGTCGGGGAGGTAGTCAAAGGGAAGGGGTTCCCCGACGACGACCCAAAGCTCGCCATTAGTTTCAGGGAGTGAAACTCCCCTATTCACGGGCCAAACCGCGAGAAGGTGTCGAGTTGGAATTTGAAGGCCCGTCCGTGTTGTCATTGTCGTCGCCGTCGGGGAGGTAGTCAAAGGGAAGGGGAAAGTTCCCCGACGACGACCCAGAGCTCGCCATTAGTTTCAGAGAGAAAAACTCCCCTAATCACGGGCTAAACCACGAGAAGGTTGCGAGTTGGAATTTGATGGTAACAACTGCGTCATGGCCAAAGAACTGGAAGTAATATCATCACCAACATCATCCAGATACAAAGGGCCCAGCGCAGCCATCAAGGTAGTTGGATATAAATGTAAACAACTAAGGGATTTGTATCAGTACCCGTGCCCCTCAAGCAAACTAAACGTTTACGTTGTTAGTAAGCTGTCACAACATTCGCGTCAGTGGAGTGCGTCGGACATCAAGTGGAAATGTATTTGTTGTGTGTGCGTTGTGTGCAAATACCATCAAACACAAACCAAAAGACACAAGCGAGACTGACGAAGATAGGACATCGGGGATTATAGTTATGCCTTACAAAAACATGCCAGGTGTGCGCCGCTGGGACAAGCGCCACTGTTGCATTTTTGCAAGGTTCATTTTGCGAAGCTGCCATGGCATTTGGAGAGCGCACATTCCAACGAGCCTTAAGTGCAAGCCTTCTTAGCTACGCAAAAAAGAAAGAGCGCTCTCGTTTGATAGGGGGGGAACTACCTACACAACAACGCAACTTTCACTCGCGGATAAGGGGTTATAATTCCTAAACGTTGATCAAACGCAGGCACAGAAAAATCCTGCGACAACTTTTTGCCTTGCGCAAAATGTCTTGAATTCTTAACCAAAAAGACCTGTATTTGAATGTAAAAAGTTGTCAAACAAGAGTTGGAATGAAGGGTTACGAAGGTGCAATGTGCTGCACTTCTACCAATTTCCAGTGCTGCTTGTGACGAAACGTGACATAATTACGCAAGCTGAAGCTGTGGATCTGATACTCAAATACGGCTCGCAAATGTACGCACAGCACGGTGCGCAAGATCATCTGCATTAATACACCGCACAGAGAATGCGTGAGCTTGGTAGGCTGCTCGCGAAGGATCCAACCAGAATACTAATACAGCCGAAATAATTGATCTGGGTTAACACAAAACGATACGTTTGATTATACATAATGATGAATGTATGTAATTGATGCACGTAATTTAAGGAAAATTCATAGGTAAATAAAACTTGAAAATAGTAATATATCATTCTGATTTCAGCTCTTCCCAGTGGTGTATGCCCGTATGTCACACAAGATTGAGTGAGCATACACTTAACTTTTCAGAAACATTAAAGAGAAATTGGCTCCAAATATGTGGCTTGATTTTTTTGGATATTGCTTAACGTCTCACATTTATGCAACTTGGCTAAGCGAGACGAAGGGAGGGACGTAAGGGATGACGCGGGGGGACAAGGGGTGGACAGGCCTGTGCTGGTCAGGAGATTTTTTTATCCGACTATGAGAGGGCGATGATGAATTCGACAAGAACAACAGACCAAATGGGAGGTGAGTCTGCCACTGTGCACTGTAGCTTATGTAGATGGAGGTCAAAAGGTGCGGGTCGGCGAGGTCATATCATTGTTGCGGTAAGTGCATTGAAATATTTCAAAACCATATTGATGACATAAGCACATGAACTCCAAGATGTGTTTAAATAGATAATCCTCTATAGTAATTTAAACCAGTTTTATAATTTAAATTTATAACACTATACAACAAACAAACAGCACAGAACCCAGCACCACTATAGTGTGTCAAGCCTCTAATCTCGCACTGAACAGAAGCAAACACCGACCAAACATAAACTGCACAACCTGTGCGGACGGAATAGACGCAGAACAACACTGAGATCACATACTTTGTACTTAGTAGCAACAAAACCTTTTAGTCTGGACGGAACAGACATTCTCTTACAGATAATAGACATCTAACTGAACACATTCAGCAGAAACAGAAGCCAACGCCATGTGCTGTGGAGGCCTAACAAGAGCGGAACTAAGAGCGGAAAGGCACAGCACATAAACCGTGTGAAGGTTCTAATCTCACATTGGACAGAACGTAGCACTTTCTGAACATAAACTCCTCAGGCTGCATGGACGGAACAGACAGAGCACAACACTGTGATGACGAAGCAGGCCAGAATAAAGAGAGAACATAACCTTCCAGTCTGGACAGAACAGACAACCTCCTGAAGAAACAGAATGTTGAATGAGAACGAGGACACAGCAAAGGCTTGAACAAGCAACACATACAGCAGGAACAGAAGCTAACTCCATGTACTGTGGAAGCCCAATAAGACCAGAGCGAAGAGCGCGGACAAAACACGTCCGCCTGGGACAAGAACAACACACCGACTGCGAGGCGAGGCTCTCTGCTGTGTGGGTGCCAATATTAGTCAAAAGGTGCGGGGCGGCGAGGTCATATCGAAGCTGCACGCAAGGTGCATTGACGTTTTTCAAACGCGTTGACGCCAGTGGCGCATGCGCTTTTAAGTGTATAATTAATTGGTTTGAGAAATATGACAAGTTATGTAGTGAGGCTCATCGTGACGACACTATTGTCGCAAATATCACATTTTTCTATTGTGTTCTATGGTGTAGGCCTAGTGGTGTAGGCTAGTGACTGTATTGCCCTACAATCCGATCTGAATAACTTCGCAATCTGGTGTAAAAAGTGGGCCCTTAACCTCAATGTGGACAAATGTAATATAATCACCTTCACCAACAAGAAAAAGTGCCTCATACAACATCCATACGAACTCGAAGTGCTCGCGAGAGTCAACACAATCAGAGACTTGGGTGTTCAGATGTCCAGCGACCTATTATTCAGTGAACACATTCATAACGCTACACCTAAAGCCCTCAAACTCCTCGAATTTCTAAAACGTAACTGCTCGAAGGACTTCTCACCAAGAACAACGCGAAAGATATATCTAGCTTTGATTCGTCCTCACATGGATTACGCGAGTGTCGTGTGGAATCCTCATCATCTAACAAAAATAAGTGAGGTCGAGCGCGTGCAACAAAAGTTCATGCGATTTTTCTGTTTTCAAAATAACATTTACTATCACCGCTCATTGTATTCCTCTCTATGTCAAAGTTTTCAAATGTCTACATTAGAAAATCGCCGTAAAGCAACTGACATCTTATTTCACTACAAACTCATTCATGGTCTCATTGATTCGGATTTGATTGAAAGTGTCAACTTCCACATTCCCGCTAAATGCACGCGCAACCATCACACACTCTAAGTTCCACGCCCTCGTATTGATCTGTTGAAATTAACTCCCATTAATAGAATCCAATCAACGTACAATATTTTAGTTTCCAAAAACAGTGAACTTGATATACACTATATGTGTACTCTATATATATATATGTTCTGTTGTAGGCTTTCGTGATTCATAGTTTATGTTATGTTACACTTTACGGAAATAATCACGCTATATGCACGCCGGGGTATGTGATGTGTGGAGGGGGGGGGCTTTTGGTGCGTGCGCGTGGGTGTGTATGTTCGGGGTGTAGGTGAGCGTCGTCTTGAGTATGGTCAAGCAAAATACGGGGTCCACTTTTTATTACGCTGCTTTATGTTTGTGATGTTTGTGAATTATTGTGTATTTGGAACATTTTGGATATCAGCTGTTATTTTTATATTGATCATTTTCCGACATAATGTTTGTAGACATTGTATGCCTTGCATCTAACTTTTGTTGTTTTGTTGTTCATTAGACGCGATGTCTAATGCGAGCAGTCGTGTAACTATTGACAATTTAAAAATAAAAAATGCAATGTCAGTTTTCAATGTTGGTTTAAATATTTTAGAAAGTCGAACCCTTGCCAATACTGTAAAACACCATGCTACGAACCCGAATCTGAACTTAGTTTCCCTTTGTTAATATCCATATAATTTATTCTTCCATATTGTCTTGTTACTATCATTATCGTTATCATTCGTAATAGATGTGATGTGAGACACAAGTATTTGGAAGCTCCACGAACTGACGTTAGGCTACTTATTTGTGAGTCAAGTTTCTAGCCGATCGGGATTATTTTTATCATTATTTTTTAAAGTCTAATCTAAATATTAATACTATATTATTACTGTCTCTGTATATAGGTACTTATGGTCAGCATATTATGTTGCTGAAATAACGAACGTGTAGATTGTCGTGTGACAAGACCTTTGTATTAATTTATGCTAGGGTTATCTATAAAATAAATTGTAATGCATTCTTATGTCAGTTCTTTGACTGGCTATTTACTTATTAATTTTTCTTTGACATATGACACTTTTTAACGTAAATTATTATCTTGTTAGATATCTTGGATAATGTAGAGGAATATATAACATGATTATTCGGTTTGCGTAATTTTGACAATGACCTGGTTCAGTCGCATTGCTGTTTCCAGGAATTCATGCCAATGTCTCGGTCCGCCACCCGAGGCCTCCCGCTCAACCCTGTGTTATTGTCCGTGCGAGCAGGTAGTCGACGTCAGAGCGAGATATGAATGCGGCGACGGTCAGTGGAAGACTAAATTGCTCTTCAGAACAAATTTTTGCGGAACCTGGTAAAATTGGCGGACCAATCAAAGAAAAGCCATGCAGAGTATAGGGTCAGCCCATTCACTCCCTTTTTTACCCACCCACTTTCGGTTAGCGCTTCACGCTTGAATGACCTCAATCATAGGCTTTACCCTTAATACAGTGGTCCTCCGAATCAGAGTTTGTGTAATATTTGTGTAACCACCCCCAACGGCAACATTTTGTGGTGCCAGCTGGAAGGTCATTCAATAATCATTTCATTATTGGGATATTGATTTCAATCAATATTGGTTTGGGCATAAACATTCAATAGGGTTAGTTATCAGTCAATAGGCAAATGCATACTGTTGCCTAACCAAGGAAGGCAAGAAGGCAAGAGAAGGTACACGTTTTTTGTCCAATCAGTGGTAAAAATAACTTATTAGATATATTTCTTGTTACACCAGGAATAAAGGTAAAGGAATGTGATGTTGTAGATGGCATTGGGGATCATAAGGCAGTGCTTCTCCATGTGTCAGACTGCCATGATAAAAATAGAAATGAAGATGCAGCTAGTACTACTAAAAAGGTAACCTGTTACAGTAAGGCTGATAGAATGGGAATCTATACATTTCTTACAGAATCATTCAACAAATGGGCTATAAGTGAAGGAGCAGACATTGAACATTACTGGAAAGAGTTTAAAATAATTGTGAGTGAAGCCACTCAATTATTTATTCCTCAAAAGAGGCTTAAGAAAAACCCGGATCCTGTGTATTATCCAAACACAATTAAACTGCTTAACCGGAAATGCAGTAAATTATATAGTTTACAGGAAGATTAACAGCCGAAGATTTAATGAATGTAGTAAACAGCTTTACATCTAAAGAAAGAAGCGAAAAATAGGTTTATGGAAATTTGCTTGAAAGTAGCGCTAATAAAAAAGTAAATTTGAATAGATTCTATAATCATATTAGAAGCAAGAAGGAAAAAAGATAGTATAACCTGTGCTTCAGCAGAACGGTAAGACAATAACAGACAATAAGGAGAAAGCAAATGTGTTAAATCATCACTATGCTAGCATATTTGGGGAAAAGGTAGTGTTTAATAAGAGGTTAGTTAATAACGAGTGCCAGAATGAAAATGTCTTTACATTTAGTCAAAAAGTATAGTCAAGTAATTAATGGTTTGAAAAGCAACAAAACACCGGTTTGGATGGCATTTCAAATGATTTCATAAAGTTAGCGGGCAATGCAATCATTCCCTATTTAAGTTGTTATTTCAAATTTCTATAAATAATGAGCAAATACCAGATGATTGGAAATCTGCATGGGTTTTCTCCAATACCCAAAGATGGGAAAAAGATAGGGCTGAAAACTACAGGCCAGTAAGTCTTACTAGTAGTGTTTGTAAAGTTTTTGAGACTATGATTTCTAGATATATAAGATACCAATTGAAACAAACTGGTTATCTGATAAACACTCAACATGGCTTTCGTGAAGGCTATTCTTGTGAAAGTCAATTAGCGAGCCTTATTCAGGATTTTGTCTGATGAGGTTTGACAATAAGGGAAGTTGATGCAATACTACTAGATTTTTCAAGGCATTCGATATGGTACCTCATGATTATTTGATGAGTAAATAAATGAATTAGGAATAGACCCAAGAATAGTGAAATGGATAAATGAGTGGCTCACAGGAAGAGTGCAAGTTGTTAAAGTAGGTGATGAATATTCTGATGAAGTAGCTGTTTTTATCAGGGGTTCCACAGGGAAGTGTTCTTGGCCCACTTCTATTTCTAATATTCATAAATGATATAGGGATAGGTCTGGATGGAGATGTGTTTATAAGACTTTTTGCAGACGATTGCATATTATATATGAGAATTAACATATGGATGATTGTCTCAGATTTCAAAAAGCTATTGACAAAATAGTGGAATGGATCAAGGCCAATAGAATGAAAATGATGCAGCTAAGAGTCACTAATTAAATTTACACTCAGCATAAAACGAATGTTTATCACTATATGCTTGATGGAGAAAGTTTGGAGTATCGTGAAAATTGTAAATACCTTGGAGCACTGTTAAATAATAAATTAAATTGGGGGAGAGCACGTAAGCCAAGTTATATGTAGGGAATAAACAAACAAATTTTGTGATGAGAAACTTGAGAGGATGTAGTGAAAAGATAAAGGAGAAAGCATACATTGAAATTGTTAGACCTTGTTTAGAGTATGCTGGGTTAGTGTTGGGACCCACACACTCAAAAATACATACTGATGCTATAGAGATGGTGCAAAGAAAAGCAATTAGAAAGGTACTAGGTAAATATGGAAGGAGACATAGTCCAAGTGAAATGATGGTAGATCTAGGATGGGATCATTACATGAACGTAGAATAAATGCTAAACTGTGTGCTTTTTACAAAGTATTTACAGGTCAACCGCTTGGATGACCTAAATAAAAAGATTATTTTTGCACCATTTAGAGGTAGAAAAGATCATAGTATGAAGATATTTGTTCACAAATGTAACACGGATGTAGGTAAACACTCCTTTCTTGGTTTCTTGTGACCAAGAGTTGGAATGGTTTGGATGAAAAGAGTTGTAAATCCATTGCCTAGAAATGTCTCTGAAATTCAAAGAGCGCATAAGAAAATACCAAGGTTGTTGTTGACTCTTGTCAGTGCCCTGCATTTGTTGCAGAATATGTGGTTATTGTTGTAAATGTTGGTAACCGAGTTGATGAACTCAAAACTGAACTTAATAAAGTTAATAGACATCAATAACCCAATCAATAACCACAACATCGATTGTGATTGATTGGTAATTGAATTCTATATTGAAGGTTTGAGATAATCATTGATTATAATGTTAATTATACACATACTAAAGCTGCTGCTTCATGATTTTTGCTGTTCTCTTTGTTTTGTTCATTATTGCTTTGATTGTGATATTTCAATGTATTTTCAAATGATATTTTTCTGCCTAGATTGTTTTGGTTGCCGTCCACTGGTGGAGCTTGCAACTTGAGTAAGGTGTCCTGTATCATTGCTGTGATCAGTTTTTGACTTGAACAATTTAAATAATTATATGTCTGATATAATATAATATTAGAGTCAAGATCTTTTGTACTAAATTATTATCAAGATTTGAACACAAGAATGAAGATTGAACACAAAAATGAAGATTCGCGTCTGGTGGTTTCTTCTGCGAAAGATTGATTATTTCCCTGATTTGTCGTTCCTGATTTTTGTAAACCTTATATTCGTTTGAGTGGGATCGTCTAATAAATCAGTTTCTTCTTTTTCGTTTTTCTTTTTTAACGATTTTTTTTCCTTTTTTTCTTTCTTTTTTCTTTCGTTTCCCCTTTTTTTCTTTTTTTTCTTCTTTTCTTTTCATTCCCACCCTTTTTTTTTGTATTTGATTCATTCATTAATTGCATTTATTATTCTTTTTTTATTTTTTACCAAATTTGTTGAGTTTTAATGCATTGTTGTAATATTACTTTTCAAATATTAACTTAAATGTAGTTCATTGTTTTTGTCTGCATCGAAAAGATTTAAATAGTTGTCCTTCCTTTGTAAATAGTTTTATAACTAAATAGAATAGACGTTAAATGAATTAGAAAATACTAAACAAAATGACATTAGTTTATTACGGGGTGCAATACATTACACATTCGCACGCTTTCGGTTGCAACTTGCATTCAACGCGTGAACTTTCCGCGGTTCCGAAAGCCCTGCTTCGTGGTGCCTTACCACGCCAGCAAGCCGTCCGCGCCCTCGAGCTGTCCATTGTCCACATCACGTGCGCGCAGGGAAGAAATTCTACTTGCGTACAGGGGTTTTCCGAAGCGCAGCGAAGCAACTTCCAGATCTGCATCCGTCACGCATACTACTACTACTACTAGGAAATATATGCCATTGGTTCTGGGCCCTTTACGTTACGCTGCCGAAAAGCTAAAATTCACGGCTCGAAATGATTATTTTCACGCATTTCCGCAAAAAATTGGATTTTTTGGCAGACAAGTTTAAGAGATACAACCAGCGACCTGCTGTTTGAAATCGCAGTTAAATTCCCCCACAAGAAAATATGAGCCTTCTCTTCTAGGCCTTAGGTTTACAATGTCGGAAATGCAAATAATCTATTCGAAATGGCATTTTAACACACATGTCAACATTAAATTGAAGTTTAGCTATGAGAGAATAGAGATTCGAGCCCGGGAAACCTTTTTATTCGAATTCAGCGTAAAATTTACTTCAAGATAATATATAATGTGAGCTCTAGGCATGACGGTTATGTTAAAATAACTAGTATAAAATAAGACTGTGAAAATTTTAGAATCATCCATCCAGAATCATCCGTCCAAAAATTCAATAGAATCATTTTGTGAATTTTCTTCGAGAAAACCTATGACATAAGTTGAAAAGTTCAAATCTTATAGAAAAGTACACGGTGTTCTCTTTTGTTACCAGTTTAACAATTTTTCAATTAGTTTCTTATGTTTTCGTTTCAGATTTATACGACGAATACTATTAGAGATTTTTATGAAAATTTCAACTTTGATGAAGTATTCATGAACTCCCACTCTTCGAAGATGAGGACTTTTGCCAACTCGTAGACAGACCCCACGAATGAGGCAGTAGATGGAACATCCGGCGGCGTCCGTCAAAACGCCGTCGAGACGGCGGTGGCCGCCGAGCGGAGCTTCCGGGGGCCGCCGCCCTGGAGATTGCGGGGCCGCCAACGACATCGACGCGGGGGCGGCCGACGTCTTTCATCGAGGGTGGCCGACGGAGAGCTCGCCGAGGCGGCCAACGTCGAGATCGACGAGGCGGCCAACGTCGAGATCGACGAGCAAAACGACGGGCGCCCGTCGGATGTAAGTATGATGGTGAATTTCTATTTAATTTTTATAATCTATCTTCATTATTGTTCTTGTTGCTTGATTTAAATTTTTGATTTTTTTGCAGTGGGGGACAGGACGAGACCACGGACTACCTGGTTGAAGATCCCCAAGATGTACAAGTGCCCATTATGCCATAAACAAATTAAATGTCTTAAGGAAACACTTTGGGGAAGGATGCACGAACTAACGATTCTGAAACCATCAGATTCATGGGGTGGTACAAAAAAAGGGAGGAACCTGGGGCTGAGGCAGCCTGGGCGGCTGCCCGGTCAACCGGACAACGCTTCAGTGAGTATGCGTACATGGCTTGTGATTTGTAATTTAAAGTATTTGACCGTGTATTGTAATTTGTGCATTTCTAATCTCCAGTCGGACGAGGACCAGGAAATGGGTCGACACCGAAAAGGCGATACGGGTCCGGTGAAGTACTGATGCAAAACGTTTGCGGTTACCGGGGCATCCGCCTCAGGGGACACCTCCCCAAAGGGTTTACACCATATGAAAAAAGAGAAGCTTGAGAAGACCCTGAAAACGGGGCGGCACGGGGTTGCTGGACAAGACGAGACCTCCGTGCCACCCAGGGTCCCTAAAGCCCGTGAAGTGTACCGTCCCATGAATCGATTTTTTTTATTTTATGTAATTTGCATCTTTCCAATGTTTTTTCCTTTAATTCCATTTCATTCATTTAATCATTCAATATTTTACTTAAATCAACGTTTTTAATTGTTTGTTTTTTTTAATTTAACTAAAAAATGTATTTATAAAATAAATTTAATGTACCCTTATCTTAGGATGTTTGTTGAATCTCTTACAGTACCCTGCACCTCCGAAATGTGTCCCGAACGCCGTCCACTGAGGTGGGACAGTCTTAAACTGGGTTCATAATGTTGCTGCTTTTCTAGTTAACTAAAACTAAGTATTTTGAATAATAATTTTAGTGATGTATCTAGTTCCAATTATTTGTGGAAAAGCCAACATGTGGGAGGATATATAAAATGGAATTTGAAAATTAGGAGTGCTTTAATGATAATGACATTGATACAATATTCACATCACAAAATTAGGAAGATCATTGCCTACGTCAAACGGGCGAGAATCTGGTTCAGAATAAACCATCCAGTCTATTGAAAGTTTTTTCTCCGGGGTTTTGGGAGATTTTTTGTCAGATATTCAGTTGATCCTGGAGCAAAGAAAACCTTACTTTAACGATATACTTTGAGCTCTGAGACGTGCAATTTATTAATTGTGAGTGATTTTTATGGTGGGGGGGGGATTTTATCGTGACGATACTATATTGTCGCAGATATTGCCTTTCCATCCATGGATGTTACTATTATTGTGGGACTAACAGTAACACGGTGCATTCGTAAACATATTAGGCCTGTTTAAAATAAAGAGATAGATATTTAAACATCTATTTCTAGGTAGGATTTCCTTATCTTCCATTCAACCATGTCTTTTCGTCTCTGCCAATACATTTGGTTTTTACTTGTAGCGTTATGCGCAGAGCCCAGCAGAGGGGGGTTTGGGCCTACATAACACAACTAGAGACTTTATTCAGCCCCATCAATCTGTGCTAATTATGGAAGGTAGGCGGAATTACGGGCCTGGGAGGTAGTCCAGGAGTGGGACTGTTTGGGTGGGTTTGGGTTTCTTTCTTAATGACTTGAGACAAATTCACGGGGTGGTATCGACAAGTTTTTACCCATGTTAGCAGAAAACAGCGTCATTGTGATGGACATTCCCGATAGAAGAAAAAACTATCTAAAACAATCCTGGAGAAAGGGAGACATGAAAACTATGACTAAGAGGAAATGTGTCCACTACAATGACGACATGATAAAAGTGAGTTCATGGATGTTATTAACCAAGAAATGACCAAATGTGATTAGATGCCGGAGGTTTAGCGTCTTGTGAAAGGGGGGATGGTTCGACGGGGTCCGTAAGAATGGGAAAGTGCGTCACACACGTCTTTTAAAGTTGTGGGGGAATAACTTCTTCACTAAGGAAATTAAAATTAGTGGTAAGTTGCCGCATGGTTTTCTTATAGGAAAAATCTACTACTATTGCAATTGCAGATCTTTTTGGGGTCAGTACTGTAAGCTATGGATAATCATGCATATGTAATTGGGGGTTGTGGCAGTACACACTACTCAACCACATTAGTATTAGTAGTTTTTTAGGGCGCTTTAACGGCAAAGATTATTTGCGCCTCCAGGATATTTAATTGAATATGTATTGTATATATGTAAAATACGGGAAAAAACTTAAATGTGTTTTGTTACAAATCGTTGTCATCAAAAGAATTGCCAAGGTCGCATGTATTTGTAGACAGCAAAATCGGTTAAAGTTATACATGCTTAAGTTGTCATATGAAAAGGAGGTAGAAAAAGCCATATTACCAAATCATAATCCCTAATCGTAATCAGGAAAACGTTGCCAACGTCGACATAATGAATAGAAAGTCTACATGCTTCAAGGATTTTTTTTAATGTGAACTGTCTTTGTTTGTCGATCAGATTACTAAGGTTTAAAAATGTGATAATTTTCACAGTTTTCATAAGACAAAAGGTTCTTCATATGATAGATTTAAATTCAGTTGGAGTCTCAAACTATCATACTTAAATCAGTCAACAAATGGTGAACGGATATCAACACATCACACGTGTCGCAAATCGGGGCAATCTTATCTCTGGTAAAAAGATAGGCATGGGTGGGGGTGTGTGTGCCCTATTCGTACCGGCCAACACGACCCCCTCACGACGA
Organism: Sweltsa coloradensis; assembly: GCA_024449915.1. NCBI lineage: Eukaryota > Metazoa > Arthropoda > Insecta > Plecoptera > Chloroperlidae > Sweltsa > Sweltsa coloradensis. The sequence goes on along the minus strand of JAMZAV010002868.1, from coordinate 168,288 downwards.
GAAAGTATGGAAGAAGGGGGGGCGCAATTTCAGTGAAAGACAGGGCATCAATGACGAGCTTATTATTCTGCAAAGCATTCCAACTGTAGCCGTACACACCTACTGCTTATTATTAATGATTAATTACTTATATTTACTAATTATCAAAAATTATTGATTATTATCTGATGATTTCTAACATAAAAATGGTAATTAAAATAACTTTTAAGTGCTACTCATAATTTAAATAACAGTCAACAGTGCTACATATTCAAAGTGTTATTGCGACCATTTAAAATTACCGCATTTAATATATTCAACACCCAAAAATTCGATACGCGCGCGACACCCAGTAATGAAATCGGAACCGCGTCAACTGTAGGACTACTTCTTTACCGACGGAAACACTAGCCATAAAAATATCCCCTGCTAGTTTCTCAGCGATGTTTTCCAACTGGTCGACACATACGCAGCCCATCAAAGACTCTGTGATTTGACGCTAAAAACAAACACAACAACTATTACGCCATTTTGATGTAATTATTACTTAAATGATGCACCTTTCAAAAGGAAACCCTTCAAATTATATTAAAGAACTAGTCCAGTGAGTTACTATTTGAAATCCACCCAAACAGACGCCAAATCGACGCCAATTGACCAATCACGTTCTATGTCCTTGCAAGCTGTCTTGTAGCCCCGTGGCAGTAGGTTCTGGAACATCGTCGTCTGCAACTTTGAAGAATTGGATGAGCATTCACCTGCAGAGTTTGATTAGGAACACGACGTCGTTCTGGGGACCGACCGATTTCCATAAAGGGGTAGCAAAGCCAGCCTACTTTTAGGCCTATCCAGGTCTACTCACTGCTGGGATGGATTTTCCCCTACCTAGGCCCACCTGTGGTTACCAAACTACGAGATTTCTGCTCGTATTCTGCATATTCGCCAAGGATTTGGAACTGCGCACTTTGCCCGCCCCAGCCTACCCCCATCAGCCTACCCAAAGGAACCGACGCACAATTCGTAAAAGTATCGATACATTTTCATTGACAATGGTTGCTGGTTTTTGACCGCACAGGCCTGTCCACCCCTTTTCCCCCCGCGTCATCCCTTACGTCCCTCCCTTCGTCTCGATTAGCCAAGATGCATAAATATGAGACGTTTAAGCAATATCCAATCCAATCCGTAACAAGATTTATGCATGTATGTGACAAGAATAAAGCACCCGCAGTGCGACGACCCTAACTATGATCCATGGCATAAAGTTTGGCCAGTGCTAGACTATTGCAATAAGCAATGGAAATTTTTTGTACACTTCCAAACAGATGGGTTTCCCCCTATGAAAGCATTGCTTTCCTCCACTACCACACCCACCTTAACCAAACCTACACAACCTCCAACCGCGCAAACTGTGCATAATCTTGAAATAACAAACGGTTCCCAGAAGAAGAGAGCAAAAAGACGAACAAAACAATCCCAAAATTAGTATTCGTATTTGTAGTTTTAAGGCGCTTTCAGCTAAGATAATTTTTCGTCTCAAAGATAAAACAATTTTGATAATTGTGAGTTACCACCATGTATACTTCTTTCTAAGGGGAGGAACGTGCGGGGGGACAAGGGGTGGACACTGGATAGGCATGTGCTGCAGAACCAGCCCAAGCGTATGGGGGAGGGCAGGGGTTCCCCCACGTTATGGTCGTCTTCGTCTGTGTCATCATCCGTTTGTGGTTGTCAATGTCGTCGACGTGGGGAGGAAGTCAAAGGGAAGGGGGAAAATTCCCCGACGACGACCCAGAGCTTGTCATTAGTTTTAGGGAGTGAAATTTCCCAAATCACGGGCCCAAAACCCCGAGAAGGTTGCGAGTGAAACTTTCTGGACGGAACAGACAACTACATGAAGGGAAAAAAAACCCAACACAAAATGCAATGAGATATCAGTTTAACACAACAACAATCTAACACATTTAACATTAACAGAAGCAATCTCATGAAAATGTGGAGGCAAGACAAGAACATACTGGAGAGCGGGGGTCAAAACAGTCCGCCTGCGACAAGAACAACCGACCTACTGCGAGGCGAGACTGTGCTGGGACTCTGCGAGTCAGTGTGGGTGTAAAGTGCAATAAAAAGGTTCGGGGCGGCGAGGTCATATCGATGCTGCACGTTAAGTGCATGGATGTTTTTCAAAATCGATTTAACAGTAGCAAATTGAGCTCCAAGAGGTGGAATTTTTTTTGGAGTAAGAAATATTTGTATAAGTGTATCGAGGTAAAATTGTGACGATACAACATATTCACAGATATTGCCTTAACATGGATTGGGCTGTTAATATGGATTAAGCTTCTGTAACACGTAGCATTTCATGTCCCACAAATTTGTTTCGAGACCAGAGATAAAGATAGAAAGACATGGGAAAGATCAATGTATCCCACAAAGAACAGAACCAACACGTTTTTAGCATCAACCCCTCGTCTGTATAGAGCACAGCACTGAATAACAAACACTTCCCCGACAAGCAGAGGAGGGCAAAGAGTAAACAATCCGTTCCATCTGGACAGAACAGACGACCTCCTGAGGTTAACACACATTAAACAAAACGATACGAGGACAAAACAGCCAAGACTTGCTCGAACAACTTATTCAGCATTTGCAGAAGCGGACTCCTTGTTTTTGTGGAGAAACCGCAAAACAGACCAAAGAGCGGGATACCAAAACAAAATCCCTCTGCGGGGCTGCGACAAGAACAGCAGAAAGACTGAGAGGTGAAAAATACTTTATGACAGAAGTTGCAATAGTGTTATCATGTGTAGGCCTATACCGGTTTGCATGGCAGCAGTGGAGGAGTTGTGTCAAGCACGTCCCAAAAGAAGATATGTGGGAGCTCGATGGCATCACGGTTCACATGGTTGATAGGATGTGTATTAAAATCGGATCAAATGATTCTAACTCATCAAGTGATGGCAACGATATCGACTTCTTTGAGAGTGATTTATGATATATAATTTAAAACAAATACAATTTATCATTCTCAAGCGGTATGGAACAACGTAAGACGCGTTGGTTTGGTACCTTTACTTGAAGGTGACGAAGATTCGCCTAGGCACAAGGCGTGGAAATGCATCGCAATGATAATAGCTTTGCCACTTCTGCCAGCAGACCGAATTGTTGAGGGCTTCGATTATGTACAAGAATACGCACGAACCTCGAATGTCCAACCCATGCTGGCCAACTTCTTTGCATATTTCTCGATTTGGTTAGTCGGGAAACTCTCCCATAGGTGGAATTGTTAATATTTAATACAATTCAGAAGTTCGATGTCGTCGCGTTTATTGGGAAGTTGTCGACAACATTTCAAGTCATCTGGAAGAAAGATTTACGTCCATAGCGATTCAAATTCATTCAACTACTGAACCACGAAATGTACAACACATACAAAAAATCAATTCCCGACTGATACTTTTAAACAGCTTCAGGACACGAATGGAGAGCTTTTTGACTTAATTCGGTTAAAAAACGAGCTAATCTGTTTGGACTCTTTTGAAGAGTTTCAAAATAAACATCTGCATGCATTAGTCTCTTACATGCATTGCCAACAACTAGACAAGGGGTTGCCTGAACTTTATAAGCTTGCCTGATGTACCTGACAGTGCCAAGTTCGACAGCATCAGTGGAAATATCGTTCTCTGCACTAAAACGCATCAAGACTTACGTCCGTGCAACACAAGGTCAAGATAGAATGTCAAGTTTGACTCTTCTCTCAATCGAAAAGCGCGTTCTTCTTGATATCAGGGGGACTTCCAACTTTTATGGCCGTGTGATAGCCGAATTCACAAAGCAGGAGAGAAGGATGGAGTTCGAGTTCAAGGAATCCTACTTCCATGGTTAGTTGAGCCTGGGTCATAACGTAGACTGCATTAAGTATTTTCGTCGTAGAGAATGGCATCGATTGTCTTAGTGTCTGACCTAAATGGTTCACGTGTAACAGCTTAAAGTAGTTCAATATGAAAGAGAATACCAAGTAAATTCAATTAAGTTAGCAATAATTTCATTTTTGTATTTAATTGGATATTGCTTTACGTCTCATATTTATGCAACTTGGCTAATCGAGACGAAGGGAGGGACGTAAGGGATGACGCGGGGGGACAAGGGGTGGACAGGCCTGTGCTGGTCAGAACCAGCCACAAGCATATGGGGAGGGCAGGGGTTCCCCCACGTCGTGGTCGTCTCCGTCTGTGTCATCATCCGTCCGTGTTGTCTTTGTCGTCGCCGTCGGGGAGGTAGTCAGAGGGAAGGGGTTCCCCGACGACGACCCAGAGCTCGCCATTAGTTTCAGGGAGTGAAACTCCCCTATTCACGGGCCAAACCGCGAGAAGGTGTCGAGTTGGAATTTGATTGTAGTTTAACTTAAATCGCAATTAACGGTCTTTGTGCTCAAAACATGCATACTTATTTCGCTTTTTCACCAATATTCTCTCAATCCAAAAATAGTGTCTAAAACGCGTAGATGTGCACCGTCACAATTATGATTGTCTACAATCAGTATTAACATCTCAAGCGGCGACGCTGGAGACAGTACGTCGAGCTTTGAGCGACAACTGCTGACAGTGTGACACCCCGGCTTCTTGCTCAGTAGAGAAAGGGGCGTGGCCGTCTGTCTGGTCGTACTTCCGTAGTTGTACAGCTGTTAGGCGCCACGTAATTCCTAAAAACTGGTTACCAACTAGTACTAGTATCAACAGTGGAATGACGAAGGACTAATAATGATACTAGAACACAAGATGTAAAGATAGGAAAGATTTATTGTCGGATAAGTGCCGACGTTCCGTAGGATGCATCACCACAAATAATAATAACATAAAAACAATAATACCCAGCAGAGTACACAATTAGCATAACATAATACAAGGTCTGCCTCTCTAATGAGACTAAGGTTCGGCCTTAGACGGCCTATGACGCGGGGGACAAGGGGTGGACAGGCCTGTGCTGGTCAGAACCAGCCACAAGCATATGGGGAGGTCAGGGGTGGCGGTGCCTGAGTGTGAAGCGCACCGCGGCTTGGCTGCGGCGCTCTATCGGGCACGTAGATGTACATGCTTTCTTTCTCTGTAGTTAAAAATACCGTTCCCTGATTGGCCATTGTTCGCGCGTCAATGTCGTCGGCGCCGATAGGTTGGTTTGGTCGGCTTTAATTTGAAATTACCCTGCAGATAATTAGCTGTGTAAAGTAGTGGGTCGACTCAATATGCGATTTTATTTATTAGTGTGGCTTGGGCAAAGCTGTCTGCAATAATTGTTGAATGTGTGAATTTGACACTGTTGTAATTACTACGTGATTTTCTGTAATTAATGTGATTTGGTTTCAGCCCACGCCTGGAACCTCCAGAGGGACGGAGGAGACGATGGATACGGTGAATATGGAGGTGGAGATGCAGGAGACGATGGAAGAGACGATAGAGGAGTCAGTGGCTTCGTTTACAACTCCACCACCTCGTGCTTTGAGATTGTGGAGCACCAAGGATTTTAGGCGTATAACAAAAATGGCTAGGAAGGTGGGTAACCGTACCAGTACACCACTCAGATTCCATCATTTCACAACTTTGATCCAGTACACAACAATGATTTATTATTTATATAGGCCTAGGCTTATACAAGTCTCGTCACAATTTTACTTTTTGGGATATGTCACCCAATTTAACCAGAGTCCCGATGTCAGTTTCACAAGTTTTAAACTCCATTGAACAGAAAAAAGCCACACAGTAATGCTCAAAACATTCGCTCGAATGCTCTCTGTTTACAAAAATATGCATAAAACATTTCCAAAATTTGTCATCCTCGGATCAAGGCAACACTTCTAAGCAAACGTAAATATATTATATATTTAAAAAAAAAAAAAAAACAGCTTCAAATCAGCAAATGATTTTGGTATTGTCATAAGACTAAACTTTAACTGTGGTATTCTTAGTTGATGATTTATGCATATTTTGGGATATCTGATTTTGTTACACAAGAAAAAACAATGAGGACAGATTGACATATACCTTGACTCCAGCCAATCACGAAACTAGATCTAGAGCACCAAGTCAAGAGAGAAATGATGTAGCATTGACAAAACACATGTCGTAGGCAATATACTATTTACACAAATAAAAACCATATGTGTATAATAATAGTAGTGAGTGGTATTCTTTGTTGTCTGCAGATAGTCATAAAAGGATATATAAAATACCAAAAGAATTTAAGAAGGATTCGTAAAGAGTTCTTCAGGCTACGGGGAGAAAGAAACACAAGGACAAAGGTATACAATGAAGTGATTGAACAACGCCTCCGCCTCCGCTTACAACTCCGCCTAAGAAGGGATACCTGGAAACTGTTGCGGAAGAAGACTGAGGTAGGCCTAGTTGCACATTTTGATTGTTGATTATTGGTCTATAATAAGTGTAGGCCTACATATTTTCACTCTACAACTGTGATTGGATATATAGATTGTATTTCAATACAAGCGAGTGGAAACTAGAAAGACATACAAGGGGCTGTTTAATACTAATACTCGCTTTCGCTTACATTCAGACGCTTTCAATAATAATATAGCTCATTATTTTGGGCAGCATTCCCTCTAGAAATTTAAGTAGTAATTCTCCAAAAGAGATCAATCTAAATTATGGGTAGCGTATCCAAAAGGCATACATGCAAAATATGTTTCAAATTTAACTCTACTAGGAAAACGTCAAAGTCGTAGTTAGACGAGTGAGCGAGTCATGTGTTGAGTTCCCGGTAACATTCCTTTTCATCCACCTACCTAAGACTGGATCTAGAAACATGGGTCTTTCTTGCCTAGCCTATCATAGGCTAGAATAGCGCATTATGACCTTACAGTTGACGCGCCCTAAAACCAACTAAACTCGAACCCCATCATTTCGTATATAGTGATATACTATATCAATCAATCAATCAAGTGTTCCCGGGTACTCAATACATGACTCGCACACAGAATGATGAATTAGAATGCAGCAAAGACTTGAACAAACAACACATACAGCAGCAACAGAAACTACCTTGGAGGCCCAATGAGACCAGAACGAAGAGCGTGGACAAAACACGTCTGCCTGAGACAAGAACAACATACCGACTGTGAGGCCGCCGCGGGACTGTCCGCTGTGTGAGTACAGGTGGAAGTCAAAGGTGCGGGGCGGCGAGGTCATATCGAAGCTGCACGCAAAGTGCATTGACATTATTCAAATCCTGTTGATGACAGTAGCCCATGTGCTTTAAGGTGTGTAATTAATCAGTTTCGAGCAATATGTGCGGAACAAAATAAACGTTAAACACAACATTATTTAAGTCATGTACTTGACATGTGTGTGAAGCTTATTTTATTTCCTATACACTCAATTAATTTAATGGCACGTCAACAAGTGTTAAAACTCAAGGAACTACACCAGGACCTCGATCAAACAAAAGCCCCAGCATAGAAACCGGGCTTATCTTTTGTGTGTCAAGGATCTTATCCCACACTGAACAGAATCGAACACTGACAAAACATAAACCCCATGGGCTGTACGTACGGAACAGACTGATCACAACACTGAAATAACGAGCGCCTCTCTGACAAGCAGGGCAGAAAATACAGGGCAAACAAAACTCCCAGTCTGGACAGAACAGACAACATCATGAAGTGAACAAACATTAAACAGAACGATGCAGGGACATTTGCTCACACAATAAACTCAGCAGTAAAAGAAGCTGCATCCACTTGTATTGTGGAGGGCTCGACAAGACCAGACCGAAGAGCGGACACAAAACACGTCCACCTACGACAAGAACGACAGAAAGACTGCGAAGCCTGGCTCTGGCTGTCCGCTGTGTGAGTACAGTTGGTAATCAAAAGGTGCGGGGCGGCGAGGTCATATCGACGCTGCACGCAAAGTACGTTGATGTTATTCAGGCGCGGACTGGCAGAAGGTGCTGGGGGTGCGAACGATCGCACCCCGGGCTTTTGACATTCCAGGCCCCTGTGGAACATTTGTACACACTACACTTTCAGCTTCAGAAAAAATATATACCTATGATTGTGTATTTTGTTTACGGCAAAGAAGAGTTGCTGAACAAAATACATTAAATAGTATTAACGATGACTCATGGGGTGCCTTAGGCAGCTTTTCAAAAGAGAATGGTTGTTCAGTGTTCTCACTTTTCAGTTTTCAGTAGGAACTAGTGACTATCATGTATAGCTAATTGACTTTCCCGCCGCCGCGCTACGAAGAAGAAGAAATTTCGATGTGATTGCAAGTATTTTGGTTTTGGTTTACCAGTTCCAACTAGCAAGGGGATGGCGTTGGGTGGGAGAGGCGGTGGGGCAGCCGGCGCCGGCCGGGAGGATGTAGAAGTAGTACCGTGAATCGTCTCATTACAGGTTACAGCTTATGCTTACACATTATTATTGGAAAGTTATGCATGATTCAATCAAAATGTCCAGTATACACTCATCCCCCAAGTTCGCATTTTGCGAGTGTCAATTTGGTACTTGCGAGTTACATTATTGGTTGTAAGGCTTCCTCAAATATAATTTTCGCGAGATTTGGTATTTGGAATTTGGTAGTGTTACTTAGTTCGCCTGTTAATCACGTCCGAAAATAGCGTTTTAGGCCATAAAATATAACGAACCACCCAAAAAATGTTCGCCTTCGGTGAAATTGCTTCCGGCGGCTGGGGCTTCGCCCCAGACCCCTGCTTCACTACGCGACCTCATACAGGCTCTACTACATGCCAGCATCCCGGGCCTTTTCGACCCAGTCCGCGCCTGATGTTATTCAAATCCTGTTGATAGCAGTAACCCATGTGCTTTTAGGTGTGTAATTAATAAGTTGCGAGTAATATTTCAAGATGTGTAGTGAGGCTCATCGTAAAGACATTATTTTCGCTAATATCACCTTTTCAGGGATTGTGCTTTTATGTGCTTATGGCTAGCCGACAAGAATAGAACGCGAAGCGAAGTTGTCGACGGCAGCAGACGAAACAGAATCAGATTCCTGTCCCCAATAACATACGGCAAAATCAGCGCGGCCTGTATCTACGTCAACAGTTGATTGACCATGTTTTCAACGTCTAAAGGGAACACATTTGGGGCAGGCCTAATTACCTACAGGGTCTATTTTTTTATATATTGATTGATTGTTTCCATTTTTATCATTCATTGTCTGTCATCAATTCAGCTAAATAAATGTTGGGTTAGACCTACAATAAGTATTCCTAGACTAACTTATTCTTTCAATAATTAATAATAAATTAATAAATAATTTATAATATTTTAAATTAATTTTAAAAAAAATATATATATTAATAAATCGACTTTCAATATTGATCATGGCTCATGCCCAGCAAACACAAAAATGCGCTTTTGCAACTACTCTGCTGACCCAAACCACCGCAGTACTAATTGCAATACGGGTTTTAAAAGATGGTGGTCAATGTAACTTTGCCAGATGTGGGAAAAGTCATACTTTATCTCGCGTGCGCTTTTTGAATTGAATTTTTGAAAATTTAATGTACATGTTGTAAGGAAGGCATACTGAAGATTAAATACCCATACTATTTAAAAAACAACACAATCGAGAACCCGGCACAGAATAAAAAGTCGTGCCTGACGAATGTTGATGGTGAGGTATCACTGGACAAAGCCCACTCCAACTATTACCAAATCCAAACACAGATTGATTGATTGAATGATTAAGGACTTTATTAGAGGCGGGATTAAGGCCAGTGAGGCAGTTTGGCAGGCAGTTTAACTGTGATTTTATTCTATGGGCGGAGGAAGAGTGTTTCATACAACAAATTTTACCGGACGAAGAAATGAAACAAGAAATGTTCGAGAGCGCATTGAACGTTTTAAAAAGTGCAATATTACCCGAGCTCATTGCCAAGTTTCTTACTTCGAACAAAGACACTGTGCTGCAGCCGATTGTAGCCCAACAAGGCAGTAACATTTGTTAATGCAGGGATATGGAACGAGAACCTACCCAGCAAACACAAGCGTGCGGGGAGACACCGGTATTGGTCCGGGCACTCTGGGATCCGTGCGGGCTACGGGCTGCGTCGGGTGCTTAGCTCAGGGCGTCGTGCGGGGCCCGGCCGGGCAAATTTTGGATATATAGCTGACCTTGCCCGTTAGCTACCCGGCCGTAGCCAGTACATGCCCCGTGAATGTATTTCTTATTTCCGCCCAGGCATTACCCGTACGGGACCCGGCCCATGCATCCATTCCCTTGGCTGTCCGGGCGTTCAACGGCCGTAGCCAGTACGTGCCCGTAGCCATGTATTTCTTTGTTCCCCCCAGGCATTACCCGGATGGGCCATGCAATGTAACTGTTCCATTAGCTGCCCTGCACACTAACCAAGACAAAAAATGAATTATGTTCTTGTTTAACAACTCGTTGGTGTATTCCTCTACAATAAATTTTTAGATGAGCGTAGCGAGTGAAGCGAAGATTCCATTTCACTACACTGGAGAAAAAAATCCGGAATGTTTAGTTTTTTTGTTTTTTTTTGTATTTTTGGCTGTTTGTTAACACGATTCCGGCTAAACCGATACTCCAATTGTGATGAAATTTTGTGGTGGCCTTTGAAATCTCTGAACTTAGACCTGCCACGTTTTTTAGCTCAATCGAAAAATTATTTCTTATGAAAATCGCAATTTTACGATTTTTTTCGATTTTGAAAATTTCTTCGACTTATAACACCTTCATGCTTTATTCGATTGAAATGATTCTTTTACTGAACCTTTATTTTATGAATTAATATATTCGTGTGAAATTTGAGAACAATCAAAAAATTATTTCTCATAATTATTGCAATTTTGAGATTTTTTATTTCTTCGACTTATAACACGTACATGCTTTATCTGAATGTAATAATTTTTTCACAGAACCTTAATTTTATAAATTAATATATTCGTGTGAAATTTGAACGTAATCGAATAATTATATGTTATGAAAATCGCAAGTTTACGCTTTTTTCGTTTTTAAACAATTAAGTCATATAATTTTGGTTGCATAAACCAATAGAATAAGTACCGTTATCTTATGGACGTATCATTCAGCATCGCATCGAACAGCATATACTTTATTTATGCATATGTACCCGCCTCGGCCTATATCAACTACAGGAACAAAATTTCGAACATGCGCTTCAAAACAGAAACGGCTTGGAATAGCATCATAATTTAGAGCACCCATTTAAAAAATAAACTGTATACCATTTGTGTAATATATTGAACACTATTCAAAACACATCCAAAATAGATAAAAGGCGATACTGATGGGCCACAGAGCAAGCGCACAATTGGATGAGCGTAGCGAGCGAAGCGAAGATTCCATTTCACTACACTGGAGAAAAAAAATCCGGAATGTTTGTTTTCTTTCTTTCTGTTTTTTGTCTGACTGTTAGCACGATTCCGGCTAAACCGATTCTCCAATTGCGATGAAATTTTCTGGAGACCTTCGAAATCTCTGAACTTAGAACTGCCACGTTTTTGAGCTCAATCGAAAAATTATTTCTTATGAAAATCGCAATTTTACGATTTTTTCTATTTTTAAAATTTCCTCGACTTATAACACCTACATGCTTTATCCGATTGTAATGATTTTTTTATAGAACCTTAATTTTATGAATTTATTTATTCGTGTGAAATAAGAGCGCAATCAGAAAATTATATCTCATGATAATGGAAATTTAAGACTTTTTTATTTATTTTTTAATTTCTTCGACTTATAACATCTATATGCTTTATCCGACTGTTATCATTTTTTACAGAAGCTTAATTTTATGAATTAATATAATGGGCCCATAATTAGCGTAATTGAATAATTATTTCATATGAAAATCGCAATTTTATGCTTTTTACGTTTTTAAACAATTACGCTCATCCAACAATGCGCCTGAAAAAGCGTTTGCGAAGCTTCCTAGTTACTACAATTCAGTCAAGTCGATTTGCTGTTGTATCTATAGGTGGTTATTCCCTCCAAGCATCAAGTTCTTCCGTGGCCCAATGGTTAACGGCTTGGCTTACAGATGGAGAGGTGCGCTGCTGGATCGAGTTCGAGACACTTACACTTGAAATTTTATAACAACTTGCAATTTATATGTGTTAAATATCCACCTACAGGCAATCGACTGATGTCACAGCTTGAGACAATATAGCTATATAAAACTGATATTTTATCAATCAAACTTTTTATTTTAGGTTTTACATTTAGCTCACAGATCGCGCTACGGATGCTACGTTAGATATTGTCAATGGACGGGCATAGGCAGGGGACCGGCCGGGGACCGTGCGGGCGAGGACAGGGTGAGAGTGTACGGTTAACGGCCGGGCACCGGCCGGGCATCAAGCGGTTTATAAACAACGGGGCACGCACGGGCTATGGCCGGGGCAGCTACTGGTAGCCCGTGCGGTCCCCCGTCACGGCCGAGGGGACACTCCTAGGCGGGACCCGTACGGGCAGCCCGGCCGGGGCCCGTACGAGCAGCCCGAGCGGGCACCGGCCGGTACATCACAATTGTGTTTGCTGGGTATCTTAACCTGCCTGAACGACTCCTTCTGCAGCTTAAGAATTTCACCACCAAGCAATTGGAGGAAAATGCATCAGAAATGAAGCAAATCATGTGAATTTCTTAAGTTTCACACTGGACTGGTCCAAATATTAGTAGTTAAACCTAGGAGAAAAAAACAATGTTTGCACCACGATTGTAAGAAACTCCAACCTAAAGCAACAAAGTTAAGAGTGTAGCCAAACAGAAATACTCTTCAAGATTATCTGAGTAGGTAGGTCCTAATAGTCAAACTTTTTTTGCAACGGTTTACTACTAGAAGTTTGTTTTTAATTGGATAAGTGACACAGTGGGGGGGGGGGAGGGGGGGGGGGATGGGGGGGGGTCAGGGAGGAAGGGGGGGTGTGAGGGAGGGGCATATATTGTTACAAGATGACACTCTCACAACGCGATAAATGGAAATGTCTTTTTATGAAGGCAGGAGTGGATCATCATTAAACCAGGCCAAGTTGTCATTGAGAAGATGCCAACACTCGGATATAACTTCACCTTGGCTAGTGTGGAGTTGTGGGGGCAGCTGAGGCACTCGCATTTGGATTGAGAGTGCTATCGTGTTTTGTGATTTTGATAGGCTCACACAGGGACCAAATTAGCTATTTGAGGGGTTTTCCTAAGAATTCAGAACTCAACTATGCAGTGGTACAGCATAATTGAATTTATGATAGCATCCAGAAGATACAAGATCACACAACGAATCTCTCTTCTTTCACTTGATGACACCATTGCAAGTGTCACAGCCTGGGACGATAGGAACAGGCCCCTAGCTAACTTACCACTTAAGATTTATTTCTCTCTGAGGATAACCTACAGGCCGGTTGTTCCCCTCAGATGAAAGTACAAACTGACTGCCTTCACTGGCCACATTTCGCAGGCGTTTTTATTTGTATCTGGGTACATTGTCAAAAGTTGGCGATATGTAGTATGCAGTTGCTTGCATAACCACCAGGCCTTACTGGTAACGCAACATCAGATAACTTCTTGGTGCCTAATTTCTGTATGTTAATATTAACTATATTAATATGGATTTCCCTTATATGGAACAAGCCTGCTTGATCAGCAGGGGAAGACTCCACAACCAAAATCTGGCAGCTCCATCGTGTCCTGGCCCCATCCACTAGTGAATCCACCTACCTTCCCGCGCGACCAACTTTCGCAGAGCAATAATACACCCATTGCGGGTTTATGCGAGTCCCAGAGCTTGAACTTCAGCCCCTAGCCGGACTTCAAAGAATAATGACGACTCGGACAAGTGGCCAACTCACCGTCCCGCAAACGGCAGAATAGCGAACAGACAAGACGAATGGCTCGAATACATAAAATAGCAGGAAAGAAACGGAACCTCGATGCTGTTATCACATCAATAAGAGAGATAAATAAAAAACACTGCAAATACTGCAGTTGCGACAATGTTGTGTTACAGAACCCTGCAGTTTCTTTAGTACCCGGGCACCATTGGCCATTATGTAAAGATGTCGTTACCATCTAGTTGTACGACCAGCGGCAGCATGGCTGTGCTTCACGGGGCCATACGATTGTATTAGTTTTAGTATTATATTTAAGGGCGCTGTATAGCGTTAAGGATTATTGCGCCTCCAAGATAAACAAATTTCTAGTAAGTGTCCGAGTTAACAACCATGTTATACTTCTTTCCAAGGGAGGAACGTAAAGGGGGTGACGCGGTGGGGGGACAGAAGGTGGACATATGCTGATGCTTGGTCAGAACCAGCCACAGCGTATGGGGATGGGCACAGCGGTTCCCCCACGCTCGCGTGGTCGTCTTTCGTGCTGTGTCATCATCCGTCCGTGTTTGTCATTGTGGTCGTTGCTAGTCGGGGCTAGGTAGTTAAGCGGAAGGGGAAGTTCCCCGACGAACGTACCCCAGAGTCTCGCCATTTACGTTTTAGGGAGTAAAACTCCCCTAACTCACGGCCCCAATACCACAGAAGTGTTTGCGCGATTTCGAATGCATCAAGACAATCAAACAACGGAATTGAGGCCTATACTGAGGATCATACCTCGACGGGGGGGTCCAAGTTTTTGTTTTCTCCAAACATCCGATCGTCCCTCAGCGAATCAACCGGTTTTTTTTCAGCAATGCTAACTCTCGCCTTAACAACATATGATCTGTAAACACAGTGCGGACCCACACGACTCGAATATGAAGTAACAACAAGTTTTAGTAGCCTCTGCGAGGGCTTCTTCCGTAGTACACGTGCGAAGTTTTTTTTTTTATTTTCTTCTTTGCTTTTGGAAGAAGTTAAGGTCTGAAGGGAATGTTGGCGTGGCCCGAGGCTAAAAACTACTCGGGGGCGCCTGTGCGAAGCTTCTGCGATAAGTTCTATTAGTAGTTAACCTTCGGGTTGGAAATTGTTTTCTGGGTGCAAAAACCCGAGGCCTAGGCCCCTCGGGGGCACCCCATCGGGGAAAAAACAAAAAAGAGGCGTGGGTGCTTGGTACTGTTTACTTATTATTAGTATTAAGTATTAGTAGTTTTTTAAGGGCGCTATCAACGTCAAAGTATTATGTTCGCCGCCCTCCAAGATTTTAGTATGACTATGTATGAATGTAATACGGTTAAAAAGGCTAAATATGGTTTTCAAATCATTGTCGTGAAAAGAATTGCTAAGGTCGATAATCCTTTGTAGACAGCCAAATCGGGAAAAGGTATCCATTCTAAAGTTGTCATATGTAGTGAAAATGGCCAAATTACCTAATCATAATCATAATACATACTCAGGAAATAAACGTGTGCCAACTGTCGTCATAATGAATAGTCAATTCAAACATGCTTCATGGATTTTTTTTTTTGAACTGTCACCCTGTTTGTTGTGACATCCAGATTGCTAAGGTTAAGAAATGATGCATAAGTTTTTCAACTGTCTTTCATAGACCAAGTTCTTCTTATGATAGATTTAGAATTCATTGGAGTCTCAACCCATTCCACTACTTAGAGCAGTTCAGTCAACAAATGCGAATGAAACGTATAGCAACACATCACACGTGTCGCAAATCGGGCAATCTTATCTCTGGTAAAAAGATAGGCATGGCGGTGAGGTGTGTGTGGCCCTATTCGTAACTCGTCGCGCTAATAAAAAAAAAAGCCCCCTTCCCCCCTCAACGACGCTACAACAGTAGGGAAGAATAGGGGTCGCACCTTCAGTGAAAGATGGTCTCACACGACGCAGCTTTATTATTCTGCAAAGCATTCAACATAGTCCTGACCTAATTTCACACGATATGGTTCTTGAACCCACTGGTGGAAATCAGGAACAGTTACGAGGTCAAATCTATAGAAACTTTTATAGCGGTTGCAGAAGCCTTGCTGACAAGTCAGCCTCCTCGTTGCGAAGATACCTACTTGAACCAGGGACCCAGCAGAACCATGATTTTGTAGCCTTTTGCATTAAAGGGGCTAAAAAAAAACCAGAGAAATTATTTTTTTACCCACGTGATCTATACTCACAATACTATACTTAACATGGCCGTTTAAAAATTATTCGTGTAACAGTGATTTAACACACGACATTTTTTAATTCTTTTGATCCCAGAAATTGGCGAAATTGTGTTTTGGAAATTTCCTAAATCAGCTTATAACCTCTTATTAATTGGTCCACATAGATACTAGAGCATACAGCAACCACGCCATGGACACGCACGGCATGGGCATGGGCATTGGACGTAAAGCCGTTGGTCCACCTTGGTACTTTTTTCGTGGTTGAAGTAGGTTTTATTGTGCCGGTACCACGTACCCCAGCCCACCCAGGGTTTCCCCTTCCTCCCTTTCTCTATTAAATTTGCACAGTGTGCTACATTGCCTGTTCCAAATAGAGACAAAAATAAGAATAAAATAATAAAAATAATTTCTGTAGCCTCTTTCCGCATGAGTTATCTCTCTTCTTCATCCAATGAAGAACTGAATGTCAATTACTAAATGGTGGGTAGGAACATAGACGTGGAGTGCCTGAAGTGCAGGGCACTTTAAACTGTGTCCTGACCATACCTTGAAAGCTCTTCCACACTCTTTGTTTCATAATATATTCATCACGCTTCTCGTATGGCATACATTTCATCAGTAAAACAACAGAACACATGTCATGAAGTCTGAAACCACACGCACGCCGCCACAAATAGTAAGCGCAACCAACCTTCCGAGACCTGTTTTTACGATCCCCATCGTAAAATTAATTTTAAAGTACGGTGTATTCGTGACAATAGCTTGAAAACTACTTTGGAAAACATTACATCTGATGTTTGTGGACTTATTATATCGGCAAGGTCAAACGACTTTCAGGTTCCGGAAGTAGCCATGGAGGGTTTTTGAGGCTCAAAACGAAACTCAATAGATTGGGTACAATCAAATTTACAATTCTAAAACAAGACTCGTCTGCAACGTAAATACCGACTGGGAAGGGTCGCCAACGGTTTGGTATCGAATTCGACGGACAAATCTCTCACCTCAAAGTCTCACGACTGGCGTAAGGGGCTACACCCGTTCGAACACAGCAGTCTATAAACTGTCCTCAGCCGTATCTTATTACGCTCTTGATCACCACCCACTGTTCAAATGTTAGGACTCTATCATAAAAAAATTGATAATGTTGCGTATGGTACATTTTGCATCGCTTGAACTACGCGGAGGACATGGTGCGGCATGGTTTATCTATCCATTGGAGAGGCACATAAATAGCCGGCGGCCGGCTGTTCTGGCGGCGTGAGGCAATACGATAGCGGCTGTCGGCTTCCCACGCCCCAAGCCGTGTTTTCCAGCAACCCCTGCTCGGCTTGGCCCACTCCCCTCACTCTGTCGAGAAAGATATCAACTTTTCCCAGATCAAAGTCGGCCGGGAAGTATCGCCCCACCAAAAAACACTCTACTCAGTGTTGTGGGATCCATTTTGGTGCTGGCAGTTTGCCATTTTAAGTGGATGAGTGTATCAGAATTACTATCATGGAATGCAATCTGCTACGGCATGTCTCCTACTTAAATACAAGGGAATTCATATCTCGATGATGGCAAATGTTTTGATCAGGTACACCAATTATCTGATACTTTTGTCAATAAGAAACATTGCGAAAGAGAGGAACTTTAGTATCTGAACCACATCTAAGCTCAAATGATAAATGGTCAAAATACTGCCGAGGGGGGGGGGGGGGGGGAACAGCAACATAATGATTGCCATTCTGAACTGTTAAAATGTTTGATTTTTTTGCATTCCAGCCACAACGGCAAATGTGATAGCGGTTGTTTCTCATTACTTACAGCACAGTGGACAAACAGAGCAAATCGCCTCACTGTGTCAGTCAACAGTTTTCAGGGTATATTAGGTTGTGCAGGAGCACAACTTAAAGAGATTTTACAATTGCGGGCAATGTCATGATTCCTTAATAAGGATGCCGAGTGTTATTGAGACAAATAGGTTCATCAAAAAGTATGAAACTGCCATCGTTTCACTGCTAAGTAGCAGCAAAGATAAAGTGTAATCTTTGGCAAATAATCTAAAGGCATTAAAACTGTGTACTGTGGAATAAAATTTGAAGAAAAATTGTTAAAAATGTCAAAAAATAAAAATATATATGATTGTGCGGAATTGCAATGCATTTTAGATTACTGAGATATACTTAGTATCCCGAATCATTTTGTTTACATATCCCAGTGTGTAGGTCAAATCAAAAATAAAATTGATAAATAGTGTATGACTATTAACTGATAGTAAAGTTAATCAGTAGTTAGTTATATGGGGTTTTAGTGGGGGGGCACAACAACAGTCAAAACTAGGAAAACGCTCAGTTGGACGCGTTGTTGAGACGAGCCACCGGTACGCTGCAACAAGGACCCGAGTACGACATTCCACATGAGGCCCCACCACACAGTGTAAGCCTACACTGGATATTGACATTGTAACACATCTGTATAACTAATTCAACATCTTTGCATTGTACTAATTCCTCGTGCATGCCTTCCTAAAGTGTAATAATCTTTGTATCTTCCATTGGATCAATGCCTCCGTATCATTTTTTTAGAGCGCCTCATATTATTCGAAATTATGATTACCAATAAGTCTTTAACGTCTTGACCGTGTGATTTTAGCTGACAAATGTTGAAAAATAGGAGAGAATGGTGTACTAATTATGACCATGGCAGAATTCATAACGGCTCGGCACATTGGTTTTATTTTTTCTATTTTATTTTTTAATAACCAACGATCGGCATTTTTTGTTAAAAAACTACTACAGCGACCCCGCCTGGGTCTGGTATGTACATAGTGTGACACAATTTCAGGGTCGATCAGAGAAACGGTGAGACCTGTATCGACGCCAAGACAGAAAAAAACAAAAAAACAATAAAAAAAAACAGCACAGTCGAGCCATCAAGAAGCTCAAGTGGGAGTAACGCTCGCTTTGCTCGACTCAAATCATCAGTGCCCATCACAATTTTCTGGTTGCTACTATAAAAACTATGAATTTTAAATTTTATAATATCTGAATCTTCGAAGGTTTCTCTCATGTATAGAAATTAATACGTTATCGCTTGTCGTGGAGTTACTCTGATAAAATTTTCGTTCGGAGGAAGGTTGTAATTTAAAATCTTTTCTATCGCTACCGTATATTATTGTACGCGGTGTCTCTAAAACGTTTTTATTGTTAACTACTTGGTTCGCCACAACTCATCACAAAGCGTGGGGGAGGGTCTTTTCATGTCGTCTCTTAGAAGATATCTGTGGCTGAGGTACTGTGTGTCTTTAACTATTGTGATGTCATATGCATGTACATGTCAGGCTCATTAGAGTTTGAGTCCTATGAGTCTTAGGTCTCTAAAACATATTAAAACCAACTGTTATTGATATTGAATGACATCATAATCCTGTGTTACTCGATATTGATCCAATCTCCTTGCGCAACTCGAATGGAAGAAAATTAAACATAATAATACAAACTGTAAATAGTGTATTAACATAGCCTGTTTGCAGCCGGGAACAAAGAGAAACCAGTAACAATCCCAGTACCTCCCCCATCAAACACCCAGCTGTGAGCACGTCACACTCAACATCTATCCGAGCTCTAAGCACCCCCCCACACATCACCCCGGTAAAGCGTTTTTTGAAGTTTTGTTCAGATCTTATTCGACAGTATCCGGATACTTCACAAGATCGAGAACATAATACAACATTTCACGCAAAGGGATATTCTCTCAGGACAATACTGACAAAACTACCCTTTGACCTGTTATTTTGTTATTGCTTTTATTTACTCTTTAAGTATTATACTTTTGAAACATACTCATCAATGGGCTAACACGCCTCCGTTTAATAAAAATTAATTTTTTAAAGTTTTTGCGGGCACGGAAATGCGGTTGTTTGTAGCCATTTTCTCTTCATATATTTAGTTAGCTAGGGCCATAACTTAATCAATATATTGATTTGATTACTTATTGATTAAGTTAATTACTTTTATAACCTGTGGAGTAGATAGTTCTTACATACCTGGGAAAGCAATATTACCATAATAATACAAAATAATAATAATTAAGCATCAAGTAATCCCTTCTAGTGAGTAACGATGGTTCTCCTGCTTTGCTATATAGGCTATTAACAGGGCTGGTTCGAAGTGCGCCTGTTGACAATCGAATACCAGTGTGGTGTACTGTATCCAACGTCCTAATGTATGAAGGCCTAGCAGAGTTGTAAATAAACTAGAAAAGTCCAATTTTGAGCGGATAAGGACTCTGTATAATTGCAGAACAATTTGTCATAGAACTAGGGAAGCATGTATGTAGTATACCGACAGTGTTGGCTCGGGCGCTAAGCGATCGACTCTGATTCGGGAGGTCCCGGGTTCGAATCCCGTCGAGACCGGCAATCCTGACTGAAGGTTTTTTCCGAGGTTTTCCTCAGTCGTTAAGGCGAATGCAAGGAATTGAGTCCTCTTAAATAGCCCTCGGACATCCCTTCACAATTTCCTATCCGCACATACCTAGTTCACCTGAAGAGGGGCTAATTGCACCCAATAACAGGTTTCCCACGGTAAAAAAATAAAAAAATAAATATATATAACATCCTTGGCACACGCAATTGAATCCTGCTGCATAGTTCAGCAAGCATGGATCTTGTCATTAACCCTGAAATTATTTCATTTCATTTCTGTTCATTGTGAGCTAACAGCACAAACACTCACCATAGCTGTTAGTTTGACATTGGAAACTATCACTGCATCATTTGTGTGCGTTGACAAAGTAAGTTTTAAGATCAAATCCTCTTTGAAGGAAATCAACACCTGTTTAAAAACGTTTCATGCGTTGCACGCAAATTACCCCGAGGAGGTAAAACCGGTGTGGCAGTTCATACAGAAGTATGTATACGAAGTGACAACTCCATGGGATGGGAGGTACGTTGCACTAATCAACGACTAACAGTACACTAGTAAGTTTCTGAGGTTTGTCATACTGTAACGTACATTTCCAGCTGATTTTGTTTGACAACATTTGTGTTATGACTTTTGGATAAATTAAATAGTTAAATTAGTAAATTGTGGTTTAATATTTTCTCTCATCAGGATGAAACCAGTAGTCGCTCGCTTTCGAGTATTGGTTATTACCCTTTCATGATTGACAGAATTACTGGTTCGGGTCAATACTCGAATTTGAGCCATAACACCTAGATCCAGTTTATATAAATAAATAAATAAATAAATGTGCGACATTCAGCGGAACAAAACATAGCATAGTCCTTGGTTTTAGCTGCATGTGGTCTGGAACAATTGCAATGGCATCAATATCCATGCTACCATATCCAGTTCATACAGCGCTGGGAAGAGTCGGCATTCAACATAGTGATATGCAACCCATGCGTAAGTGCGACATTCAGCGGAACAAAATATTGCATGCTCCAAAAAGTTGAAGACTACCTGGTTGAAGATCACCAAGATGTACAAGTGCCCATTATGCCATAAACAAATTAAATGTCTTAAGGAACACATTGGAAGGATGCACGAACTAACGATTCTTGAAACCATCAGATTCATGGGGCGGTACACGAAAAGGAGGAACCTGGGGTTGAGGCAGCCTGGGCGGCTGCCCGGTCAACCGGACAACGCTTCGGTGAGTACGCGTACATGGCTTGTGATTTGTAATTTAAAGTATTTGACCGTGTATTGTAATTTGTGCATTTCTAATCTCCAGTCGGACGAGGACCAGGAAATGGTCGACATGCGAAAGGCGATACGGTGTCCGGTGAAGTACCGATGCGAACGTTGCGGTTACCGGAGCATCCGCCTCAGGGGACACCTCACCAAGGTACACCACATGAAAAAAGAGAAGCTTGAGAAGACCCTGAAAACGTGGGCGGCACGGAGGTTGCTGGACAAGACGAGACCTCCGTGCCACCCACGTCCCTAAAGCCACCTCGTGCTTTGAGATTGTGGAGCCCCAAGGATTTTAGGCGTATAACAAAAATGGCTAGGAAGGTGGGTAACCGTACCAGTACACCACTCAGATTCAATCATTTCACAACTTTGATCCAGTACACAACAATGATTTATTATTTATATAGGCCTAGGCTTATACAAGTCTCGTCACAATTTTACTTTTTGGGATATGTCACCCAATTTAACCAGAGTCCCGATGTCAGTTTCACAAGTTTTAAACTCCCTTGAACAGAAAAATGCCACATTGTAATGCTGGAAACACTCGCTCGAATGCTCTCTGTTACAAAAATAAGCATAAAACATTTCCAAAAATTGTCATCCTCAGATCAAGGCAATACTTCGAAGCTAACGTAAATATATTATATATTAAAAAAAAAAAAACAGCTTCAAATCACCAAATGATTTTAGTATTGTCATAAGACTAAACTTAAACTGTTGTATTCTTAGTTGATGATTTATGCATATTTTGGGATATCTGATTTTGTTACACAAGAAAAAACAATGAGGACAGATTGACATATACCTTGACTCCAGCCAATCACGAAACTAGATCTAGAGCACCAAGTCAAGAGAGAAATGATGTAGCATTGACAAAACACATGTCGTAGGCAATATACTATTTACACAAATAAAAACCATATGTGTATAATAATAGTAGTGAGTGGTATTCTTTGTTGTCTGCAGATAGTCATAAAAGGATATATAAAATACCAAAAGAATTTAAGAAGGATTCGTAAAGAGTTCTTCAGGCTACGGGGAGAAAGAAACACAAGGACAAAGGTATACAATGAAGTGATTGAACAACGCCTCCGCCTCCGCTTACAACTCCGCCTAAGAAGGGATACCTGGAAACTGTTGCGGAAGAAGACTGAGGTAGGCCTAGTTGCACATTTTGATTGTTGATTATTGGTCTATAATAAGTGTAGGCCTACATATTTTCACTCTACAACTGTGATTGGAATACAAGCGAGTGGAAACTAGAAAGACATACAAGGGTCTGTTTAATACTAATACTCGCTTTTGCTTACATTCAGACGCTTTCAATAATAATATAGCTCATTATTTTGGGCAGCATTCCCTCTAGAAATTTAAGTAGTAATTCTCCAAAAGAGATCCATCTAAATTATGGGTAGCGTATCCAAAAGGCATACATGCAAAATATGTTTCAAATTTAACTCTACTAGGAAAACGTCAAAGTCGTAGTTAGACGAGTGAGCGAGTCATGTGTTGAGTTCCCGGTAACATTCCCTTTCATCCACCTACCTAAGACTGGATCTAGAAACATGGGTCGTTCTTGCCTAGCCTATCATAGGCTAGAATAGCGCATTATGACCTTACAGTTGACGCGCCCTAAAACCAACTAAACTCGAACCCCATCATTTCGTATATAGTGATATACTATAGCAATCAATCAATCAAGTGTTCCCGGGTACTCAATACATGACTCGCACACAGAATGATGAATTAGAATGCAGCAAAGACTTGAACAAACAACACATACAGCAGCAACAGAAACTACCTTGGAGGCCCAATGAGACCAGAACGAAGAGCGTGGACAAAACACGTCTGCCTGAGACAAGAACAACATACCGACTGTGAGGCCGCCGCGGGACTGTCCGCTGTGTGAGTACAGGTGGAAGTCAAAAGGTGCGGGGCGGCGAGGTCATATCGAAGCTGCACGCAAAGTGCATTGACGTTATTCAAATCCCGTTGATGACAGTAGCCCATGTGCTTTTAGGTGTGTAATTAATCAGTTTCGAGCAATATGTGCGGAACAAAATAAACGTTAAACACAACATTATTTAAGTCATGTACTTGACATGTGTGTGAAGCTTATTTTATTTCCTATACACTCAATTAATTTAATGGCACGTCAACAAGTGTTAAAACTCAAGGAACTACACCAGGACCTCGATCAAACAAAAGCCCCAGCATAGAAACCGGGCTTATCTTTTGTGTGTCAAGGATCTTATCCCACACTGAACAGAATCGAACACTGACAAAACATAAACCCCACGGGCTGTTCGTACGGAACAGACTGAGCACAACACTGAGGTAACGAGCGCCTCCCTGACAAGCAGGGCAGAAAAAACAGGGCAAACAAAACTCCCAGTCTGGACAGAACAGACAACATCATGAAGTGAACAAACATTAAACAGAACGATGCAGGGAAATTTGCTCACACAATAAACTCAGCAGTAAAAGAAGCTGCATCCACTTGTATTGTGGAGGGCTCGACAAGACCAGACCGAAGAGCGGACACAAAACACGTCCACCTACGACAAGAACGACAGAAAGACTGCGAAGCCTGGCTGTCCGCTGTGTGAGTACAGTTGGTAATCAAAAGGTGCGGGGCGGCGAGGTCATATCGACGCTGCACGCAAAGTACGTTGATGTTATTCAGGCGCGGACTGGCAGAAGGTGCTGGGGGTGCGAACGATCGCACCCCGAGCTTTTGACATTCCAGGCCCCTGTGGAACATTTGTACACACTACACTTTCAGCTTCAGAAAAAATATATACCTATGATTGTGTATTTTGTTTACGGCGAAGAAGAGTTGCTGAACAAAATACATTAAATAGTATTAACGATGACTTTTCAGTTTTCAGTAGGAACTAGTGACTATCATGTATAGCTAATTGACTTTCTCGCCGCCGCGCTACGAAGAAGAAGAAATTTCGATGTGATTGCAAATATTTTGGTTTTGGTTTACCAGTTCCAACTAGCAAGGGGATGGCGTTGGGTGGGGGAGGGGGGGGGGGCAGCCGGCGCCGGCCGGGGGGATGTAGAAGTAGTACCGTGAATCGTCTCATTACAGGTTACAGCTTACGCTTACACATTATTATTGGAAAGTTATGCATGATTCAATCAAAATGTCCAGTATACACTCATCCCCCAAGTTCGCATTTTGCGAGTGTCAATTTGGTACTTGCGAGTTACATTATTGGTTGTAAGGCTTCCTCAAATATAATTTTCGCGAGATTTGGTATTTGGAATTTGGTAGTGTTACTTAGTTGGCGCCTGTTAATCACGTCCTAAAATAGCGTTTTAGGCCATAAAATATAACGAACCACCCAAAAAATGTTCGCCTTCGGCGAAATTGCTTCCGGGCTGGGGCTTCGCCCCAGACCCCTGCTTCACTACGCGACCTCATACAGGCTCTACTACATGCCAGCATCCCGGGCCTTTTCGACCCAATCCGCGCCTGATGTTATTCAAATCCTGTTGACAGCAGTAGCCCATGTGCTTTTAGGTGTGTAATTAATTAGTTGCGAGTAATATTTCAAGATGTGTAGTGAGGCTCATCGTAGACATTATTTTCGCTAAAATGTCACCATTTCAGGGATTTTACTTTTATGTGCTTATGGCTAGCCGACGAGAATAGAACGCGAAGCGAAGCTGTCGACGGCAGCAGCCGGAACAGAATCAGATTCCTGTCCCCAATAACATACGGCAAAATCAGCGCGGCCTGTATCTACGTCAACAGTTGATTGACCATGTTTTCAACGTCTAAAGGGAACACATTTGGGGCAGGCCTAATTACCTACAGGGTCTATTTTTTTTATATATTGATTGATTGTTTCCATTTTTATCATTCATTGTCTGTCATCAATTCAGCTAAATAAATGTAGGGTTAGACCTACAATAAGTAGGCCTATACTAACTTATTCTTTTTTTTTTTTTTTTAAATCGATTTCAATATTGATCATGGCTCATGCCCAGCAAACACAAAAATGCGCTTTTGCAACTAATCTGCTGACCCAAACCACCGCAGTACTCTAATTGCAATACGGGTTTAAAAAGATGGTGGTCAATGTAACTTTGCCAGATGTGGGAAAAGTCATACTTTATCTCGCGTGCGCTTTTTGAATTGAATTTTTGAAAATTTAATGTAGATGTTGTAAGGAAGGCATACTGAAGATTAAATACCCATACTATTTAAAAAAACAACACAATCGAGAACCCGGCACAGAATAAAAAGTCGTGCCTGACGAATGTTGATGGTGAGGTATCACTGGACAAAGCCCACTCCAACTATTACCAAATCCAAACACAGATTGATTGATTGAATGATTAAGGACTTTATTAGAGGCGGGATTAAGGCCAGTGAGGCAGTTTGGCAGGCAGTTTAACTGTGATTTTATTCTATGGGCGGAGGAAGAGTGTTTCATACAACAAATTTTACCGGACGAAGAAATGAAACAAGAAATGTTCGAGAGCGCATTGAACGTTTTAAAAAGTGCAATATTACCCGAGCTCATTGCCAAGTTTCTTACTTCGAACAAAGACACTGTGCTGCAGCCGATTGTAGCCCAACAAGGCAGTAACATTTGTTAATGCAGGGATATGGAACGAGAACCTATCTTAACCTGCCTGAACGACTCCTTCTGCAGCTTAAGAATTTCACCACCAAGCAATTGGAGGAAAATGCATCAGAAATGAAGCAAATCATGTGAATTTCTTAAGTTTCACTGGGACTGTCCAAATATTATAGTTAAACCTAGGAGAAAACAATGGTTTGCCCAGATTGTAAGAAACTCCAACCTAAAAAGCAAAAAGTTAAGTGTAGCCAAACAGAAAATAATCTTCAAAGATTATCTGAGTAGGTAGGTCTATAGTCAAACTTTTTTTGCACGGTTACTACTAGAATGTTTGTTTTTAATTAGTAATAACATTATCTTGGGCATTTTGTTACAAGATAATACTGGAAGGAAATTTTTTGAAGTCATTAAAAAGTTGCATTGAGAAGATGCATCGGATATAACTTCACCATTGATAGTTATCGTGAGGTCGCATTTGGATTGAGAGGCTGTGGTTTGTGATTTGATCATGGACCAAATTGCTTTTGAGGGGTTCCTAGATTCAGAGATTCAGTGATTTATGTAATGAGAAGATACAATGAATCACACAAGATCTTTTTTTACTTGATGCCTCCAGGCCTGGGACGAAAAAAGGCCCTGCAACTATCCACTTGAAGGGATCGTTCACCTCTTATGTAAAGGTTTACACAGACATCTATTTACCTAAGTAGACTCCACTTACAACAAATGATTGACCAAAAATAATCTTGGTAACGCTAAATTAATTGTTAAATGTGCAATGAAATTTCCTTCATCTTCCCCACTTATCAGTCGTGGCAACAGTGCCGGTAGCGGCCGCTGCATGTCAACTTCACATTGGGCTATCACTTAGCACGAGGCACAAGCTTTGAAGGAGGGTGGGGGATAAGACATTGATACTCGGTTTAAATTAGGTCGAAACAAAATACATGCGCATCTCTCAACCCGGCTGAGATGGATTTGGTAATATCTGGATTGATTTACATAACATGTACATCTGTTATTCACACAAAGCAAAATACAAATACGCTATACAATCTTGTAATCTCGTGTTTGGAGCACAGAAGTCATGTCACTGATTACAATAGAATAAGCAGGAGAAGGTGAATAACGTACCAATAGGGTGCACTTTCAGTCTTATCTTTAGTCTTGACGATGACTATTTTTGTGTACTTGGAACGATCATATTTCCTTTAAAACTTTTTATTTCATTTATTGTCTTGCTCTTGTCTCTACGCTAGGTACGGCCATGCCATTCCATTAGCACAAGTATCGAGTGATTATTACGAAATTATGAGATTCTGTTGTTTCGACAATCGACTTGTTAGTTTTTCGCAAGTGTCCCCCCCCCCCTCTCCCCGGGCTACCAGTCGAAACATAAATATTTAATGCTGATGCACTATGCCAGTACTCTTTGTATGTTGTCCAATATGCTGTTGACGGTGATTTTTTATCTATGTTTATGTTTGGAATGGTTCTAATATATTATGTGCTATAGCCTGCATCTACTCGAAAAACGATAAGCTATTAATTAGGAAGAGTAAACAAACACTGACCAAAAACCTTGCGCGTACTTTTTCACATAGTATTGTATTACCCTATATCATATATTTTACTCAATAGTAGTATATCATACTAGTAATAATGAAGTGAGGTATATGTATACAGTCAGTGTCACTGATTTAATATTGTTTATCTTTTTACGGTGCATTATAATAGATAGATAGTACAAGCCTAACACGCCAGACTTATTCAGCAGGTCCCCGGATCGAATGTTCGATACTTACCACTGGCAACCCTGACATTTACGTTTTTACGAAAACTGACGCTATCCCATAGCTACTTTACTAGCAGTATATTTTTCAAAATAAGTGTTGTTGGCCAGTGTTATGTATTGTTTTAGTGATTGTGAACGCGGTCTTCCGCTTTGGTTTTAGTAGAGCAGACTATTTCGACAGATAGACCGGGACCTGCCTCGTGCGTTACACATCGCTAGTGGATGTGCCGTGTTGCAACACATCGCCAGCTCAAGAACAGTGACGTCACTGTTCTTGAGCGCGGCGATGAATTTAAAGACCTCTATTGACGTAGGTCGGGAAATATACACAAAGTACTTAGTGTTTATGTTTCTATTTGAAATTAAGACTAACTTGTTAAAGAGGTGAACGGACACTTTAGCCATTTTCTCTTCATATATTTAGTTAGCTAGGGCATCAATATCCATGCTACCATATCCAGTTCATACAGCGCTGGGAAGAGTCGGCATTCAACATAGTGATATGCATCCCATGCGTAAGTGCGACATTCAGCGGAACAAAATATTGCATGCTTCAAAAAGTTGAAAGAAGTGTGTGATTTCTAATAAAAGGCTATGTTTGTTTCTGTTACAGCTGTAAATGAAAAAATGATTGGCTTACTGGCTGATCTGAAATGTCAAGTTATGCACAATTCCGCCATGCTGCAGGCCATAACAGCCCGTCAAGAAGCCGTTGCAGAACCTGGAATGACAGCACGAGTTTTTGTTCCTGCCACAACAGAACCTATTGCAGGACTGCCATGCGCAGAAATAAAAGATTTATTGGGGCTAAACGAGCTACTTCGAGACAAACCTGAGCTTAGCAAGAGGTAAGGAAGTTTTTAGTGACATAAAGCTATTATAACAACAAAGGTGTTGTTTGTGCTAACTTTATAAGTATGTACCCAAGCCAATTCAAATTACAAATGTGTTTAAATACTGTTCCAGGTTGCATAGCTCAGTCTGTTTGGGGTAAAGGTCCGATCCGAGATTGTGCGAAACATCCTGAAGCATGTTTTTTCTAAGTCGCTTGCCCTCCAGATGAATTGGATTGGGACCCAAGGAAAGCGGTCGATTAGGGACTTCCCACGGGTCCTCAATTTAATTTACCGTAAGTAATACCGGTATTATCTAATCAACATGATTGATATTAGTTAGTTAGTTAGTTAGTTAGTTATTAGGGTTTAAGGGCACACAACACTAAGGTTATCAGTGCCCGTATTCTCTTATATAATGGCATGTTATTTTTAAATCCTATTATAGATATTAGTAGGGTTGCCGTTTGATAATCATTATCAAATGATACGATTACTTTCCGAAACGATCGATAATCGATTTAGTCTTCCCGAATCGATCATCAATAAATCGATAATTCAATAGCTCGCTCTTCAGAAATTTTATAATGAACCGCTCGCTCTACATACAGAACTTTATAAAATATTCCCTGTCATAACATTATCTCTTTATTCTTTAAAAAATTCGTCCAATGCGAGATCTACAACACGGGTAAGGAACGAAGTCCGAAGCGCAACGTATCGCTCCTGCCCTGCTTGCAACTTGCATGGCGTACGTGTGTTGCTGGGTGGCTTAACTCGCCGCGCCTTCAGGCGCCGATTGCTCAACCTCGCCTCGTCACAACCGATATTGTAGTAGGTACACCACTCAAGGTCAACACAAGCATCTATCGAGATGAATTCCTCCACACCCCGCGCCAACTCGTTATCGCTTTAATTCAGTCCATAGTGCTAAGATAATATTATCTATCAGTTCCTCAGACCAATATTACGTCGTCTTTCAAAGTTATGTTGAATATTATTCGTCTCGTCACGTAATAAATATTGGAGCCTAAAACAGTTACTGATAATATCTCGTAAATGAATGAAGGACAATCCAACAAAAGCTGAAATTGAACTTCACAGAACTAAGATTTCCGATAAGCACAACCTTCACAAAGGCAACACACTAGCCGGGTATCATCTGTTTACACTACACAGCGTGCTCTCGTCGGGCCGGCCAGCCACGTGTGAAAGGGTGGGGGATGCTCTCGTGAAAGATGTCAACAAGCGGAAAAACCCTGTGCGTGGGTATGCAAGAAAGTATAGGCCAAATTTTTATTCAATTATCGATCGACGTTTAAAATATTGATATTTATCGATCGATAATCGATTGGTAGAGATGGATGTTAGGAGCATTTTCAAACCAATTTTTGAGCATTTTGATTTTGAAATTCAGCATTTTGGAGCGTTTTCAAATCCAAAAATTCTGGCTGACGAGAGCGATATCAATAACGTTAATCTTCTTCTTCCTTCATAAAGGTTGGCTACACTGCTACGGAGTTAGTTCCGTTTCCATCCATATCTGTATCTGATTTAAACATCGTATCAATCTGTGTTAATCCAACAACAAAACTACCCAATTCCGCTACTATTCCAACAGAAAGGTACAATAAGACTGCAAGACGAGGCCCATGGTTACCATTGGAATCAAACATCTGCAACTGTACTTACTTTAAATGTGTTTTTGTGTATTTTCTACCCCTGGCCAGTAGGTGTGGAGTGGGGGCTAGTTTCACTCGGCAGCGTGCTGTTCTGGCTAGGGTGGCCAGTTGTCTTCGGTTGCCTGTCGAGGCTCAAGGTTTTCTTGTCCATCGAGTTCGAGACTCACGGTCGGGTTGGAGAACCACAGCGTTCCTCCAATGACAACATTCATTACATTTCAATGATTTCATTTACGTTAATTTAGGTCTACGGACAGTCTTCGTCCAACTACGACAAGTCACATTCTTTAGTTATTATATTTATTTTACATTAATCAGTACTGCACACGTTAAGTTTAGATTCAGTGATGTGATTCAGCGACGTATGTTACAGTTCACTTATTATTACTGTTTTTGTTTAGTTATATTTTCTTTGTGAACCACCGTTAATACAGTGGTCCTCCGAATCAGAGTTTGTGTAATATTTGTGTAACCACCCCCAACGGCAACATTTTGTGGTGCCAGCTGGAAGGTCATTCAATAATCATTTCATTATTGGGATATTGATTTCAATCAATATTGGTTTGGGCATAAACATTCAATAGGGTTAGTTATCAGTCAATAGGCAAATGCATACTGTTGCCTAACCACTTGGTCCAATAGGCATCAATAACCCAAATCAATAACCACAACATCGATTGTGATTGATTGGTAATTGAATTCTATATTGAAGGTTTGAGATAATCATTGAATTATAATGTTAATTATACACATACTAAAAGCTGCTGCTTCATGATTTTGCTGTTCTCTTTGTTTGTTCATTATTGCTTTGATTGTGATATATTCAATGTATTTTCAAATGATATTTTTCTGCCTAGATTGTTTGGTTGCCGCCCACTGGTGGAGCTTGCAACTTGAGTAAGGTGTCCTGTATCATTGCTGTGATCAGTTTTTGACTTGAACAATTTTAAATAATTATATATCTGATATAATTATATATTAGAGTCAAGATCTTTTGTACTAAATTATTATCAAGATTTGAACACAAGAATGAAGATTGAACACAAAAATGAAGATTCGCGTCCGGTGGTTTCTTCCGCGAAAGATTGATTACTCCCTGATTTGCTGTTCCTGATTTTTTGCTAACCTTATATTCGTTTGAGTGGGATCGTCTAATAAATCAGTTTTTTCTTTTCGTTTTTCTTTTTTAACGATTTTTTTTTCTTTCTTTCTTTCTTTTTTCTTTCGTTCTCTTTTTTTCTTTTTCTTTTCTTTTCTTTTTTCTTTTCTTTTCATTCCCCACCCTTTTTTTGTATTTGATTCATTCATTAATTGCATTTAATATCCTTTTTATTTGTTACCAAATTTGTTGAGTTTTAATGCATTGTTGTAATATTACTATTTCAAATATTTACTTAAATGTAGTTCATTGTTGTGTCTGCATCGAAAAGATTTAAATAGTTGTCCTTCCTTTGTAAATAAGTTTTTATAACTGAATAGGATAGACGTTAAATGAATTTAAAAATACTAAACAAAATGACATTAGTTTATTACGGGGTGCAATACATTACACATTCGCACGCTTTCGGTTGCAACTTGCATTCAACGCGTGAACTTTCCGCGGTTCCGCCAGCCCTGCTTCGTGGTGCCTTACCACGCCAGCAAGCCGTCCGGCGCCGCGCCCTCGAGCTGTCCATTGTCCACATCACGTGCGCGCAGGGAAGAAATTCTACTTCGCGTACAGGGGTGTCCGAAGCGCAGCGAAGCGACTTCCAGATCTGCATCCGTCATCGCATACTACTACTACTAGGAAATATATGCCATTGGTTCTAGGCCTTACGTTTACGCTGCCGAAAAAGCTAAAATTCACGGCTCGAAATTGATTATTTTCACGCATTTCCGCAAAAAATTGGATTTTTTGGCAGACAAGTTTAAGAGATACGAACCAGCGACCTGGCTGTTTGAAATCGCAGTTAAATTCCCCACAAGAAAATATGAGCCTTCTCTTCTAGGCCTTAGGTTTACAATGTCGGAAATGCAAAATAATCTATTCGAAATGGCATTTTAACACACATGTCAACATTAAATTGAAGTTTTAGCTATGAGAGAATAGAGATTCGAGCCCGGGACCATTTTATTCGAATTCAGCGTAAAATTTACTTCAAGATAATATATAATGTGAGCTCTAGGCATGACGGTTATGTTAAAATAACTAGTATGAATATAGACTGTGAAAATATTAGAATCATCCATCCAGAATCATCCGTCCAAAAATTCAATAGAATCAATTAATTTTCTTCGAGAAAACCTATGACATAAGTTGAAAAGTTCAAATCTTATAGAAAAGTACACGGTGTTCTCTTTTTTACCAAGTTTAACAATTTTTTCAATTAGTTTCTTATGTTTTCGTTTCAGATTTATACGACGAAATATCTATTAGAGATTTTTATGAAAATTTCAACTTTGATGAAGTCTTCATGAACTCCCCACTCTTCGAAGATGAGGACTTTTGCCAACTCGTAGACAGACTCACGAATGAGGAAGTAGATGGAACATCCGGCGGCGTCCCGTCAAACGCCGTCGAGACGGCGGTGGCCGCCGACGCGGAGCTTCCGGGGGCCGCCGCCCTGGAGATTGCGGGGGCCGCCAACGACATCGACGCGGGGGCGGCCGACGTCGTATCGAGGGGGTGGCCGACGGCGAGCTCGCCGAGGCGGCCAACGTCGAGATCGACGAGGCGGCCAACGTCGAGATCGACGAGCAAAACGACGGGGCGTCGTCGGATGTAAGTATGATGTGAATTTCTATTAATCTTTATAATCTATCTTCATTATTGTTCTTGTTGCTTGATTTAAATTTTTGATTTTTTTGCAGTCGGACAGGAGCGAGACCACGGACTACCTGGTTGAAGATCACCAAGATGTACAAGTGCCCATTATGCCATAAACAAATTAAATGTCTTAAGGAACACATTGGAAGGATGCACGAACTAACGATTCTTGAAACCATCAGATTCATGGGGCGGTACACGAAAAGGAGGAACCTGGGGTTGAGGCAGCCTGGGCGGCTGCCCGGTCAACGCTTCGGTGAGTACGCGTACATGGCTTGTGATTTGTAATTTAAAGTATTTGACCGTGTATTGTAATTTGTGCATTTCTAATCTCCAGTCGGACGAGGACCAGGAAATGGTCGACACGCGAAAGGCGATACGGTGTCCGGTGAAGTACTGATGCGAACGTTGCGGTTACCGGGGCATCCGCCTCAGGGGACACCTCACCAAGGTACACCACATGAAAAAAGAGAAGCTTGAGAAGACCCTGAAAACGTGGGCGGCACGGAGGTTGCTGGACAAGACGAGACCTCCGTGCCACCCACGTCCCTAAAGCCGTGAGTGTACCGTCCCATGAATCGATTTTTTTTTTTTTTTTATGTAATTTGCATCCTTCCAATGTGTTCCTTTAAATTCATTCATTCATTTAATCATTCATATTTTACTTCAATCAACGTTTTTAATTGTTTGTTTTTTTTTAAATTTTAACTACCAAATGTATTTATAAAATAAATTTAATGTACCTTATCTTAGGATGTTGTTGAATCTCTTACAGTACCCTGCACCTCCGAAATGTGTACCGAACGGCCGTCCACTGAGGGTGAGACAGTCTTAACTGTGTTCATTAATGTTGGCTGCTTTTCTAGGTTAACTAAATACTAACGTATTTTTGAATAATAATTTATGTGATGTATCTAGTTCCAATTATTTGTGGATACGCCAACATGTGGGAGGATAATATAAAAGTGGAATTTGAAAATGATACAATATTCACATTCACTAAATAGGAAGATCATTAGCCTACGTCAAACGGGCGAGAATCTGGTTCAGAATAAACCAGCCAGTCCTGATTGAAAGCTTTTCTCCAGGGTTGGGAACGATGTGTTTTCAGATAATTCAGATTGAATCCTGGAGCAAAGAAAACCTACTTTAACGATAGTACATGAGCTCTGAGACGTGCAATTTATTAATTGTGAGTGATATTTGTATGCGTAGCGAGGTTCATCGTGACGATACTATATTGTCGCAGATATTGCCTTATCCATCCATGGATGTTACTATTATTGTGGGACTACAGTAACACGGTGCATTCGTCACTCATATTAGGCCTGTTTCAAATAAAGAGATAGATATTTAAACATCTATTTTCTAGGTGGGATTTCCTTATCTTCCATTCAACCATGTCTTTTCTGTCTCTGCCAATACATTGTGGTTGTACTTGTAGCTGTTATGCGCCGAGCCCAGCAGAGGTGGGTTCGCCTACATAACACAACTAGAGACTTTATTCAGCCCCATCAATCTGTGGGCTAATTATGGGAGGTAGGCGGAATTACGGGCCTGGGAGGTAGTCCAGGAGTAGGACTGTTTCGTAGGTTTGGGTTTCTTTCTTAATGACTTGAGACAAATTCACGGGGTGGTATCGACAAGTTTTACCCATGTTAGCAGAAAACAGCGTCATTGTGATGGACATTCCACGAAAGAAGAAAAACTATCTACACAATCCTGGAGGAAGGGAGACATGCAGCTATGGCTAATGAGGAAATGTGTCCACTACAATGACGACATGATAAAAGTGAGTTCATGGATGTTATTAACCAAGAAATGACCAAATGTGATTAGATGCCGGAGGTTCAGCGTCTTGTGAAAGAGGGGATGGATCGACTGGGTCCGAAAGATTGGGAAAGTGCGTCACACACGTCGTTAAAGTTGTGGAGAATAACTTCTTCACTAAGGAAATTAAAATTAGTGGTAAGTTGCCAGCATGTTTTTTTTATAAGGAAAAATCTACTACTATTGCAATTGCAGATCTTTTGGAGTCAGTACTGTAAGCTATGGATAATCATGCATATGTAATTGGGGTTGTGGCAGTACACACTACTCAACCACATTAGTATTAGTAGTTTTAGGGCGCTTTAACGGCAAAGATTATTCGCGCCTCCAGGATATTTAATTGAATATGTATGTATATATGTAAAATACGGGAAAAAACTTAAATGTGTTTTGTTACAAATCGTTGTCATCAAAAGAATTGCCAAGGTCGATGTATTTGTAGACAGCAAAATCGGTTAAAGTTATACATGCTTAAGTTGTCATATGAAAAGGAGGTAGAAAAAGCCATATTACCAAATCATAATCATAATCGTAATCAGGAAAACGTTGCCAACGTCGACATAATGAATAGAAAGTCTACATGCTTCAAGGATTTTTTTATTAATGTGAACTGTCATCGTTTGTCGATCAGATTACTAAGGTTAAGAAATGTGATAATTTTTCACAGTTTTCATAAGACAAAAGTTCTTCATATGATAGATTTAAATTCAGTTGGAGTCTCAAACTATCATACTTAGAGCAGTCAGTCAACAAATGGTGAACGGATATCAACACATCACACGTGTCGCAAATCGGAGAAATCTTATCTCTGGTAAAAAGATAGGCATGGGTGAGGTGTGTGTGCCCTATTCGTACTCGCGCCAACACAACCTCCTCACGACGAGAAAGTATGGAAGAAGGGGGTCGCAATTTCAGTGAAAGACAGGGCATCACACGACGCAGCTTATTATTCTGCATAGCATTCCAACTGTAGCCGTACACACTCTACTGCCTTATTAATTACTGATTAATTACTTTATATTTACTAATTATCAACAATTATTGATTATTATCTGATGATTTCTAACACAAAACTTGTAATTAAATAACTTTTAAGTGCTACGTCATAATTTAAATATCAGTCAACAGTGCTACATATTCAAAGTGTTATTGCGACCATTTAAAATTACCGCATTAATATATATTCAACACAATAATTCGATACGCGCGCGACACCTAGTGAATGAAATCGGAACCGCGTCAATTGTAGGACTACTTCTTTACCGACGGAAACACTAGCCATAACTATCCACTGCTAGTTTCTCAGCGATGTTGCCAACTGGTCGACACATACACAGCCCATCAAAGACTCTGTGATTTGACGCTACAACAAACACAACAACT
This sequence comes from Sweltsa coloradensis, assembly GCA_024449915.1. Taxonomy (NCBI): domain Eukaryota; kingdom Metazoa; phylum Arthropoda; class Insecta; order Plecoptera; family Chloroperlidae; genus Sweltsa; species Sweltsa coloradensis. Next base: position 131,635 of record JAMZAV010002868.1, on the reverse strand, counting down.
ATTACGCCATCTGATGTAATTATTACTTAAATGATGCAACCTTTCAAAGGAAACCCCTTCAAATTATATTAATGAACTAGTCCAGTGAGTTACTATTTGAAATCCACCAATCAGACGCCAAATCGACGCCAATTGACCAATCACGTCTATGTCCTTGCAAGCTGTCTTGTAGCCCCGTGGCAGATGGTTCTGGAACATCGTCGTCTGCAACTTTGGAAGAATTGGACGAGCATTCACCTGCAGAGTTTGATTAGAACACGACGTCGTTCTGGGGACCGACCGATTTCCATAGGCGTAGCAAAGCCTAGCCTACTTTTAGGCCTATCCAGGTCTACTCACTGCTGGGATGGATTACACTACCTAGGCCCGACCTGTGGTCTACCAAACTACGAGATTTCTGCTCGTATTCTGCATATTCCGCCAAGGATTTGGAACTGCGCACTTCGCCCGCCCTAGCCAAGGCCTAGCCTAGCCTCCATCAGCCTACCAAGGAACCGACGCACAATTCGTAACGTATCGATACATTTTCATTGACAATGGTTGCTGGTTCTGACCAGCACAGGCCTGTCCACCCCTTGTCCCCCCGCGTCATCCCTTACGTCCCTCCCTTCGTCTCGATTAGCCAAGATGCATAAATATGAGACGTTAAGCAATATCCAATCCAATCCATAACAAGATTTATGCATGTATGTGACAATGATAAAGCACTGCAGTGCGATGACCCTAACTATGATCCATGGCATAAAGGTTGGCCAGTGCTAGACTTTTGCAATAAGCGATGGAAATTTCTGTACACTTCCAAACAGATGGTTTCCCTCGATGAAAGCATTGCTTTAGTCCACTACCACACCCACCTTTAACCAAACCTACACAACCTACAACCGAGCAAACTGTGCATAATCTTGAAATAACAAACGGTTCCCAGAAGAAGAGAGCAGAAGAGCAAACAAAACAATCCAATATTAGTATTCGTATTAGTAGTTTTAAGGCGCTTTCAGCTAAGATTATTTGCGTTTCCAAGATAAAACAATTTCGATAAGTGTGAGTTACCACCATGTATACTTCTTTCCAAGGGGAGGGACGTGCGGGGGGACAAGGGGTGGACACTGGACAGGCATGTGCTGGTCAGAACCAGCCACAAGCGTATGGGGAGGGCAGGGGTTCCCCCACGTCATGGTCGTCTTCGTCTGTGTCATCATCCGTTTGTGTTGTCAATGTCGTCGACGTCGGGGACGAAGTCAAAGGGAAGGAGAAAGTTCCCCGACGACGACCCAGAGCTCGCCATTATTTTCAGGGAGTGAAACTCCCCAAATCACGGGCCAAACCACGAGAAGGTTGCGAGTGAAACTTTCTTTACGGAACAGACAACTACATGAAGAAAACAAACCCAACACAAAAATGCAATGAGATATCAGTCAACACAACAACAATCAACACATTTAACATTAACTGAAGCAATCTCTATGAATTGTGGAGGCAAGACAAGAACATACTGGAGAGCGGAGTCAAAACACGTCCGCCTGCGACAAGAACAACCGACCTACTGCGAGGCGAGACTGTGCTGGGACTCTGCGAGTGACTGTGGGTATAAAGTGCAATAAAAAGGTGCGGGGCGGCGAAGTCATATCGATGCTGCACGTTAAGTGCATAGATGTTTTCCAAAATCGCATTTAACAGTAGCACTTGAGCTCCAAGGGGTGGAATTTATTGGAGTAGAGAAATATTTGTATAAGTGTATCGAGGTTCATTGTGACGATACAACATATTCACAGATATTGCCTTAAGCATGGATTTGACTGTTAATATGGATTAAGCTTCTGTAACACGTAGCATTTCATGTCCCACAAATTTGTTTCGAGACCAGAGATAAAGATAGAACGACATGGGAAAGATCAATGTTATCCCACACAGAACAGAACCTAACACGTTTTTAGCATCAACCCCTCGGTCTGTATAGAGCACAGCACTGAGATAACAAACACTTCCCTGACAAGCAGAGCAGGGCAAAGAGTAAACAATCCGTTCCATCTGGACAGAACAGACGACCTCCTGAGGTTAACACACATTAAACAAAACGATACGAGGACAAAACAGCCAAGACTTGCTCGAACAACTTATTCAGCATTAGCAGTAACGGACTCCTTGTATTGTGGAGACCCAGCAAGAACAGACCGAAGAGCGGATACCAAACACATCCCTCTGCGACAAGAACAGCAGAAAGACTGCGAGGTGAAAAATACTTTATGACAGAAGTTGCAATAGTGTTATCATGTGTAGGCCTATACCGTTTTGCATGGCGGCAGTGGAGGAGTTGTGTCAAGCACGTCCCAAAAGAAGATATGTGGGAGCTCGATGGCATCATGGTTCACATGGTTGATAGGATGTGTATTAAAATCGGATCAAATGATTCTAACTCATCAAGTGCTGGCAACGATATCGACTTCTTTGAGAGTGATTTATGATACATAATTTATAACAAATACAATTTATCATTCTCAAGCGGTATGGAACAACGTCAGACGCGTTGGTTTGGTACCTTTACTTGAAGGTGATGAAGATTCGAATAGGCACAAAGCGTGGAAATGCATCGCAATGATAATAGCTTTGCCACTTCTGCCAGCATACCGAATTGTTGAGGGCTTCGATTATGTACAAGAATACGCACGAACCTCGAATGTCCACCCCATGCTGGCCAACTTCTTTGCATATTTCTCGATTTGGTTAGTCGGGAAACACTCCCATAGGTGGAATTGTTAATATTTAATACAATTCAGAAGTTCGAAGTCGTCGCGTTTATTGGGAAGTTGTCGACAACATTTCAATTCAACTACTGAACCACGAAATGTACAACACATACAAAAATCAATTCCCGACTGATACTTTTAAACAGCTACAGGACACGTATGGAGAGCTTTTTGACTTAATTCGGTTAAAAAACGAGCTAATCTGTTTGGACTCTTTTGAAGAGTTTCAAAATAAACATCTGCATGCATTAGTCTCTTACATGCATTGCCAACAACTAGACAAGGGGTTGCCTGAACTTTATAAGCTTGCCTGATGTACCTGACAGTGCCAAGTTCGACAGCATCAGTGGAAATATCGTTCTCTGCACTAAAACGCATCAAGACTTACGTCCGTGCAACACAAGGTCAAGATAGAATGTCAAGTTTGACTGTTTGACTCTTCTCTCAATCGAAAAGCGCGTTCTTCTTGATATCAGGGGGACTTCCAACTTTTATGGCCGTGTGATAGCCGAGTTCACAAAGCAGGAGAGAAGGATGGAGTTCGAGTTCAAGGAATCCTACTTCCTTGGTTAGTTAAGCCTGGGTCATAACGTAGACTGCATTAAGTATTTTCGTCGTAGAGAATGACATTGATTGTCTTGACCTAACTGGTTCATGTGTAACAGCTTTAAGTAGTTCAATATGAAAGAGAATACTAAGTAAATTCAATTAAGTTAGCAATTATTTCATTTTTGTAGTTTAACTTTAATTGCAATTAACGGTCTTTGTGCTCAAACCATGCATACTTATTTCGCATTTTCACCAATCTTCTCTCAATCCAAAAATAGTGTCTAGAACTCGTAGATGTGCACCGTCACAATTTTGATTGTGTACAATCAGTATTAACATCTCAAGCGGCGACGCTGGAGACAGTACGTCGAGCTTTGAGCGACAACTGCTGACAGTGTGACACCCCGGCATCTTGCTCAGTAGAGAAAGGGGCGTGGCCGTCTGTCTGGTCGTACTTCCGTAGTTGTACAGCTGTTAGGCGCCACGTAATTCCTAAAAACTGGTTACCAACTAGTACTATATATATATATATATATATATAATCTGGGTTCGAGCCCAAGTCGATCAGAGCTTTGTTGCTGCGTACTTGAAACTTATGTCCGTGTCAAGGAAATACTGGTTTTCACGCATATGCATATGCATATAATATAATAATTATTAAAATAAACATGGTTGCTAATGCTAAACAATACTAGACCAAAACAACATAGCCTAACGCATTCACCAACTGTTTTATTTCAATAGCGCGCATGTGATTAGATAATTGAATTTTATTGACTACAATGTGTGTTGTGTGTGTGTGTGTGTGTGTGTGTGTGTGAGAGAGAGAGAGAGAGAGAGAGAGAGAGAGAGAGAGAGAGAGTGAATTTAGGTTCGCTAATCTACGATTGCTCCGCCAAAAACCAGTAGTATGTAATTTACATAATTTTTTGCAATTGCCTCCGTTCTTTCAAAATGGACTCAAAAGAGTACTTCCAAGAAATGCAGAGAATCTCTCCTGTGGCTACCTGGTGAGTAGAAAGGGTCAATTGAGGGGTGAATAGGATGTCGCCTACTCAACAGTACGATCTTCCCTTGTCAGTCATAGTGTGGTTGTCATAGAAGGCACATCTTTATCTAGTTCGGTAGCTCGCGTCGTGTGTTGTGCTCGTGCGTGCCGCGTAGTGTTGGTTCTGTGCGATTATCGTGTGTACACGTCATGGAAACTACTCGGAAAGACTACCGCTATGGGAACAAAAGTACTATACGACTATCGCGAAAACGTAAAAAATCGAAAGGAGGGGACAATTTAGCAAAGTGGAGACTAAAAAAAAGTAGACAAAGTGATACTAGCGATGTTGATAACACCAGTGATTCCGCCAATGTTGATACGAGCGACGCCGTCCACGACGATCGACTAGCCGTCACTCCTCTGAAGGAACCCTTTGTCAACCAGAAGGTTACTCCCGACAATCATCAAGCTACTCCCCTGAAGGAACCATGTGACAGTCGGCAAGTTACTTCCGTCAATCATCAAGTTACTCCCGTGAACCATGACCATGACCATGCTTCGATAACAACAGCTAGTATGCCAGAAACTCCCGTGTTTGAACTGTGTGGTAGGAGAATCGTGGACTTACGCTACTTTTTTAAGGAAATCAAAAGCTTCAGTTCTCATTCACCCTTTTGTTCATCACTTGATCATATAGAAATTATTAGAGAGAAAAGACTCGGCTTCAATAGTAAGATAACCTTTAAATGTGGTATGTGTAACACCGAAAAGACTATAGATACGGATAATCCTCTAAGAACGGACGTCGATGTTAATACAGCATCAGTTGCTGGAGCAATGGCCATTGGGATAGGTCATTCCCAATTAGAGCAGTTCGCTTCAGCTCTCGATGTCCCTTCTTTATCCCATCACACGTACAGCAAAGTTCACGAGAGGGTGGCAGAAGGCTGGATGAAGACTGCAACCCAGGATATGAAAGACGCGATAGAGGAGGAAATTCGGCTTGCAATTCTACGAGGGGACGTTGATACAGAAGGGCGAGCTATATTGACTGTTGTATGTGATGGTTGTTGGAGCAAACGCTCATATCGAAAAAACTATAACGCCCTATCCGGTGTGGCAGCAATTGTGGGATTTTACACCAGGAAAGTGCTGTATAAGGGAATGCGGAATAAGTATTGTACTTTCTGCAGTCGTGCTGAAAGCAACAATACACCACCTAGGGAGCACAAATGTTTCAAAAACTGGTCGGGGAGCTCCACTAGTATGGAAGCTAGCATCTTAGTGGAGGGTTTTGAAAAAAGTGAAGAAATGTATGGTGTAAGGTATGGTCGTATGATTTTGGATATTGCTTTACGTCTCATATTTATGCAACTTGGCTAATCGAGACGAAGGGAGGGACATAAGGGATGACGCGGGGGGACAAGGGGTGGACAGGCCTGGCCCCCACGTCGTGGTCGTCTCCATCTATGTCATCATCCGTCCGTGTTGTCTTTGTCGTCGCCGTCGGGGAGGTGCTGATGGGGACAAGGTGTATACAATGAGATTTTAAAGAAGAGACCGTACAATGACCTAACTGTACAGAAGATTGAATGCCGCAATCATTTGTTACGTAACTACTGTGAGAAGCTAAAAGCAGTTGCACATGATACGTCCCTGAAGAACCAACCCCTCCGCAAACTTCTGGAAACTAAAGTACTGAAATTTCGTAGAGCAGTCACGAGCGCGGTAAAACACCACAAGGGAATAGAAGCCGAAATATCCAACAAGATCAAATAGCTACGAAATTACATATCAAACAGCCCTCACCACATCTTTGGTGACCACGAAAAATGTGCAACCTACTTTTGCGATGGCCCTAAAGAAGGTGAATCGAATAAAATACCTGCTCTCAGGATGTCTGGTATTTTAGCAAGGATAGTGAGAGAAAACCAGAGGCTTATCAACCACGCGGAAAGTTTGTTGATGGACGTTGACAACAACTCAGCCGAACAGTTCAACGCTATTGTTGCGAAACACGTTGGTGGAAAACGTATAAATTTTAGTTTGAGGAATGGCTATGCGGCGAGGAGTCATGGGTCTGTGGTATCGCATAACACCCTTAGCCACTGTACCGTCTGCACAAAACGATGTACCAACGAAGTCCTGGTAAATTCACAATAAGCGTGGAGCAAGCCCGAAAACGGAAACTGCAGAATCGGAGACGAACAGTTCACCGGCGTAAAAAGCTAACTTACCCTTCCAATACAGATAAGGATTATGGACCCAACGCACAACAACCAGACATGCCAATCGAACAATTCAAACAAAGCTGTGAGCTATTCATACAGAAGTTGACGCGCACAGCTGATGAACGGCGACAACTAGAAGTTGATACGCGCGTCCAGAGTGAGAGTGCAAGGTGGAAGGAAGAGCGACGGAAGCTCCTCACTGCCTCGAACTTCGGTCAAGTTATCAACCAGAGGGCAACAACAGGTTGTCGGCCTCTTGTAACCTCCATGCTCTACACCGAAGCTAACTGCAAATCGATGGAATACGGTAAACAACATAAAATCGACGCCATCAGGGAAGTTGAAAAACATTGCAAAGTAAACGTAGAGCCATGTGGACTGTTCGTGCACCCTACTATACCATTCCTTGGTGCTACACCGGACGGGGTAATCGGAGTTGACGGCATCGTTGAAGTCAAATGCCCATTTTCCACCAAACACATGATACCAGAGGAAGGCATTGCAACGAAAAAGATCACGTTTTGGGGATACGACAAGAAAAATAATACAATCACAGGATTTAAATCGCAAGCTCAATTACTACTTCCAGGTACAAGGCCAATTAATTGTTGCCCAACGAAAGTATTGTTTGTTTGCCGTGTGGACTACACTTGGCCTTAAAGTAGAAAGAATAGAAGCAGACCTGGACTTGTTGAAACGTGTGATTCTCCCAAAACTCGAACGTTTTTATATGTCCTGCATCCTTCCAGAGCTTGTGCTTGCTTGTGTCAAAGACGCTCAATGCCAATTCGTGAACCAGCCAGTGTTTTGGAAGCCGGGGAAAAAGCAAGGGGCAAAAAAAACTGAAAACTTCAAAAAGAAACCAAATGCAACCCCATCTCCTCAACCCAGCCGTAACTATCTTCCATCCAAAAAATCAAAAAAAGGGTTTGTCGTTCCGTATGGCGTGAACGTTCGCCTGTTCAGATACATATCTGCTATTGTTCGAAAGCTAGTGACGTTCGGGTGTTTTTGTTTTTTTATTTTATTATGGCGATAAACAGTTCATTTTTTTTCAGAAATATCTGCTATTGTTTAGCAACCTAGTACATTTTGGGGGGATTTTGTGTTTTTTTTATAGGCGAGAACTTCAGCCATGTTCAATACATTTGACATTGTGTTTGCAACCCTAGTACAGTTGGGTTTTTTTGTTGTTTTTTTTTATTAGGCGAGAACATTTCACCATGTTCAGATACTTCTGACTTGTTTTCGAAAAGCCCATGACAGTTGGGGTTGGTTTTTATTTTTTTTTGTTTAGGGGCTATGTACTTCCCATTTTAGCTAATTTTTAATTATGTTTGCTGTTTTTGGGGGATTCGCAACCCCCAGGAAGTTCGGGGCATTTTTTTTTTTTTGTTTTGGCTATGTACTTTTAAACCCTTTTAGCTAAGTTTTTTTAGTTTGCTGTATTGGGGGATTCGCAAGCCCTGCAGTTCGGGGTTTTATTGTTTTTTTTTTTAAAATGGCTATGTATGTTCAGCCACGTTGAGCTAATTTTATATTATTTTTTGCTGTTTTTTTGGGATTTGCAACCCCAGTGCAGTTCAGGTGTTTATTTTTTTTTTTGTTTTATGGCTAGTACTTTTTCGCCCGTTGAGCCAAATTTTCTTTAAAAATTTTTTCGTCTTGGGGGTTCGAAAGCCCAGTGCAGTTCGGTGCATTTTTTGTTTTTTTTTTTTTATGGCTATGTACTTTTCAGCCAGTTGAGCGTTTTCATTTATGTTTGCTGTACTTGTGGGTTTTCGCAACCCCAGCGACATTTTGGGTGTATTTATTGTTTTTTTTTTTGGGGCTATGTACTTTCGCCACGTTGAGCTAAGTTTTTTTCATCAAGGGCAAAAAAACGATCACTGATTCAATCTATTCTACGGGAAAAGTTTTTTGGAAAGGCTTTAGCGACGATGCGAGCAAGCAAAGATTCCTTTAATTAGGGGGAAAAAATGGGAATTTTTTTTGTTTTTTTTTTATTTTTTGGCTTTTTGTCAAACGATTCCGGCAAAACCCGATCTTCAATTGCAAAAAATTTTCGGAGAACCTTCGTTTCTCGAATTAAACTGCCATTTTTTGAGCGCAATCGAAAATTATTTCCATGAAATCGAATTTGAACGATTTTTTTTCGTTTTTTTAAAAAAATTTTTCGATTTATAAATCCGATCCGACTTATCCGATTTAATTTTTTTAACAGAACCATAGTTTAGAATTAGATATTCGTGTGAAATTTGAGCGTAATCGAAAAATTTTTTCTTAAAAAATCGAATTTTACTTTTTTCTTCTTCTTTTAACAATTTTTGACCTCTAACACCTCAAATATGCTTTTTTTCCGATTTGAAAGCTTTTCACAAAACCTTTAATTTTATAAAATTAATATATTCGTTTGGAAATTTGAGCGTGATCGATTGATTTTTTTTATATAAAATCGAATTTTACTTTTTTTAAAAAAAAACGATTAATTACGCAGTGGGACCGGGTCAACCCTATATCGTGATAAAAGAATTGGCCAGGGTGGGGGAAGTTTTTTTTACTAAAATTCAGTTCAGACTACATTTTTTAAAAATAATGAAGAATATTAAAGATTCAAGTCCGTTTTTGTTATATAAAAGTTCGTCAATACTATGATCTGAATTCTTGAGAAGTATTTTGGTGGACAATGCTGTCACGTAGTACGTTTTTACGAATATATTATTTTGGGAGGATGAGCGGAGGTGTCTCCAGGAAATATACGACGAGGTACGTCAATCTTCTGTGTGACTGTCGAAATCAGCTGAACGGGGTGGTTAGGACGGGCGAGCGATTTTTGTTGTTTTAGTTGCGACGCGTTAGCAATAGTGGATGAGGAATTAGGCGACCAACAGAAATTACTTTCGAATAAACTAAGTTCGTAGGCCTATAGAGTATGGCCTAAGTTCATTGAGAACATCACTAAGTGTTTCTCAACATTGGATGTGGTTATTACTGGACTTGACGCGATGACCTGTAAGAATGTTCAACTCCTTTACGAGAGTACCTCGATTATGTATTTTGTAAATTCGTATTTGTTCTCATTCACTTACTAGCCGCACAGAAGCTATTTTTCAAGTGGGGGCGGGGGGTGGAATAAGTTGTTTGGCTTCCTCATGCGCAAGCACTGAATACATCCTATAGTATACTGACTAATTAGTTTTTCACTTGTTGTAGCTTTGATGATGTATGGCGAGACTGGATGTCTAGCATTCAATTGGGGGAGGGGGCCTTGGGAGGGAATTCTCATTATCCCCCCATCACATCTTCTTCCTACGCGCCTGTTCACTCATGGTTTCTCAGTAATTGCAAGGCAAAGAGCATACTGTGATTATTACATTATTTTGCTTATAAAAATAATGACTGCTGCTATCCACAACAATATTTAGGCTTATACACTATTTCAATAAGTAATCATTATAACCAGTCGGGATAATAATCATTCATATTTTTGCGGGGGGCAACTAGTTGTAGGGGCCCCCAGGGGGTCTGGGGCGAGCCCCAACCACCAGAGGCGAATTTTTTTGCCAGTTATTTTATCCTCAATATGTCTTTTACAGCGATCTGAGGTATTATTTTGAAAGGAAAGATGAAGTGACCAAGACGTAAAAATATATTGTATTGTAATAAATATATTGTTGTAATTTTTTTACTTCAGATAATTTTGCAATTTATGTTTAAACAAAACAAAACAATAAAACAATTAAGGTTTCAATACGTCTGTCGAAAAAAGTCGCAATATTTTATCCTCTATGTGGATTTTACAGAGATTTGATGCAAAGATGAAGTGCCCTTGACGTAAAATTGTCATCTTTGGTCTTTTATAAAATTGGTTCTCGTCACATTACAAGGGGGGCAACGCCCCTCCCTTGCTCCCCCCCCCCCTGTGGACGTCTATGACATCACTGGAAATTAAATCAGTTATTGTTTCAGTGACAGAGTTGACTCCAAATACGAACTTATGAAGTTAGTTTATGAATTATGGTTGTAATTTGTAGGCCTACTCAGTGGCGGATACAGGGGAGGGGGGCGGTGAGGCGATCGCCCCCCCCCCATGATTATGTCCTAGATCCGCTACTGAGCCTACTTATACTAAACCCATATAGCTAATACCACTATGTACTATCAATATGTTATTATATGGTAATATTATTGTTCACGTCAGTTTGTAAATACAACTGCAATTGAATGAACAAGACTACAATCTAGATTTATCACAACATTTCCCAATATTCAACTGTTCCCTACCCTAATCATAAAAAAACTGTTCACGCTCTCTCACTTCGCAAATCCTCTCCTGGCGATGCGCAGAGAAAAACGGCAAACTGAGATGTATTCCAGATTTGGGAAATAAACATTTCTAAGTTGTATAGAAATGATAATTAGGGTCACCACTGGCCAAGTCGGTTTGGATCCTTGTGCGGTTGTCTTTTGTTACCTAGTTCTTACAAATGGCAAGCCTTTCTTTGATGGTGTCTGCAGCATCGATGGCCTGCAGGTGGTTTGGCAGCGGGTGGGGGTGGGGGGTGGTCATGGCTTTCTCGTAGTTCTAATAGTGACCGCAAAATTTGAACACGCTCTCTAGTGCCGACCACTCTTAAGTCCCGCCGCGTTGTTGGATGAGCGTAATTGGTGCATTGAGCTGCCATGTGTTATGCGGATTTACTGTTGTTCTGTGAAAAATCATTACTAAGTTAAAGATATTTTAAATTAAATTAAATTTATAAAAATTTAAATTAAATTTAATAAAAAATTAACTTAAATTTTAATTTTTTTTAATGATTCGTAATTTTAAAAAAGGAAAAATCGTAATATTGAAATTTTCATAAGAAATAATTATTCGATTGCGCACAAATTTTACACGAATATATTAATTCATAATATTAAGGTTCTGTAAAAAATCATTACAATCGGATAAAGCATGTAGGTGTTATAAGCTGGAGAAATTTTAAAAATTGAAAAAAGTCGTAAAATTGCGATTTTCGTAAAAAATATTTTTTTGATAACGCTCAAATTTTACACGAATATATAAATTCATAAAATTATGGATCTGTGAAAAAATCATTACAATCGGACCAAGCATGTAGGTGTTGTTAAGCCGAAGAAATTTTAAAAAAATCGAAAAAAATCGTAAAATTGCGATTTTCACGAGTTATTTTTTTTTCGATTGTGCTCAAAAACGTGGCAGTGTTAAGTTCAGAGATTTCGAAGACCTCCATAAAATTTCATCCCAATCTGAGTATCGGTTTAGCCGGAATCGTGCTAACAAACAGACAAAAATACAAAAAAAAAGAAAAAAAAAACATTCCGGATTTTTTTCTCCAGTGTAGTGAAATGGAATCTTCGCTTCGCTCGCTACGCTCATCCAATAACTCTACTGAGGCACTGCTGGCCGATATATTTCCGCTACGGCATGGGGGCATCATGGCAGCCGACCAGAGGTCAGCTAGTTTCTTTATCTACAAAATGTTGTCCCTATCACCATCACCAACTTAAGCTAACTTAATACTGTTCATTTTAATCTTTTGCACCCACTTCACCATGCTGCTGTCACTAAAATCTCTCGACGCCCTGTTGACCTTTAAGTGCCTTCTGTTCTATTCTCACAACAAAAGCGTTAAAATGATAGTTTTTGCTTCTGCGAGTGGTGTACATAACATTAGCCGTGCAACTCCCCTGACGTAGAATCTCGGATTCTATGATCTTTGTTGCCAGGGCACTTCCACCGTCGGACGCTTTTGACGAAGTGTGCAACGTCACCTCTTACATAAGTTGGTGGCAGACCAAAAACGCCAGGCTCATTAGTTAATATTTTGAAGCACAAGTCACATAAGCTCGTGTGCTAGTCGTTAGAGCAATGGCCCGTGACATGGCACTCAAGAGTGCCAGAGAATATTCGCACACGACTTCATTCAATATTTTGCCTCCAGAGCAAAGCCATTCACATAACCAAAATGTTAACGCATTGGCGTTGTGACGTTCCGAAAGCATTTGTAGAATAGGAATTTGCCCTTAAGAGATGGCAAACTAACGACCAGAATAGGATCCTTGTAGCATCTATACACATTTTTGTGCTCGATGTTTTGTCGCTGTAAGCGGAGTACCTTAAGTTGTTCAGTCATCTAATAATGTATGAAAAATGGGTCGAGCCCCATATCTTTGATTATATTATTTGGGTCTGAGTATTTCAACATGGATAAAGCAATGTTAGGATTAGTGATGACGACAATTAATCGTTAACCGGTTAAGAACCGGTTAATTTTTGTAACCGGTTACGTGAACAATAAGCGGATAATTTCTTGACGATGTAATGTGATATTTCTTTCTTTGTATTTACAGTGCGCGCGATAAAGAGAATGACTTTGCCATGTTATGTTGTTATTTACTGGTCTGAGTGCCACCCGCTTTGACAGCTCAATACGTGCCGCCGACCGCATGGGTAATGCAGTCCATTTCGAGTTGCTCTCCGTTCGCCCCCTCCCCCTCCCCCTGCCACCCATACGACTATTTCAGTACTGGGGCCTACCCACTCCACTACCGGCCTCTTTTCCCGACGAGATTCAATGATGATCATATGAATTCATTTTCAACCACATGTATCTATTATGCCATGTGATCATTTTATTGTAGTGACGAAATCGACTGCAGTCTTGAGTAGCCAGCCTCAGTCTGCGTAAAGTAAATAGGCTCAATATGATAGGATCCTTAAAAGAGAAATTAGTCTATATATGTCATGCACTTAAAATCAGTTCTGTCAGTCAGTGGATGGATTTTTAAACTGCAGTATGCCTCCACAGAGCTAGCCTAGGGTAGAGAATAACCAGGCATTTAGAGAAGTTTAGTAAACCTACAAGGTATTGTGATTTTGACCTACAAAATTTTTGAAAACAAATCTACGTTAGCCCTACCTGAAAAATGTCTACTATCTGCTTGTCTATAGTGGCGTTAGACACTTGCTCTGGTTCATGTTTTACTTCGTATTCTAATATTAAGTTGGTATTTTCAAAATCTTTTTGTAATGTGCCATGAATACAAAGCCATCCCAGAATTTTCCTTGCTTTTATAGTGAAGTGAAGCTGAGAAAACGGTGTTAATTTAGTGTCCAATCTCTTTCGTTTCTTCGTCAGCTATTATCTCATTTGCCTCTAAGTATTCTTACAATCTATTATACATTACTTTTTCAAACACCTTTGAAAAAGTATAAAGTATTGAAACTGGTCTATAATTACTGACGTCACGAGTGTCTCCCTCTTTCAAAATTGGTTTCACCCTTGTCACCTTTAATGCTTTTGGAAACACACCTTCATTAAGAGACATATTAATTAAGTAACTAAGTGGCTCTACTAATGCTCTTGCACATTTCTTTATAAGAAAGCTTGATAAACCATCTGGACCTATTGATTTCTTATTCATTAAATTTCTTATAATTCGCCAAGTTTCATCTTCACTTACATTGAGGCAAAATAAGTGATCTGTTACAGTCAACACTTGTTTCCCATCATTTTCAGTTCTCTTTTGAATTTCAGTTAATTTTGTGGTTATATTTATAAAGTAATCATTAAATATATGTTTCCAATTTGCTTTGCATTTCTGACAGTTTCAATATTTACTGTGAATTCAAATTCAGTTTCAGATTTCTTTTTTCTTTTTGAACCCCTTTCCAGATAAATTATATTCCATATTATTTACCTTTGTTTTCTGATTTCCTTATTAGTTCTTTGATTCTATGAGCCTTCACTTTTCGAATTGTATCTTTATATTCCTTTTTGCATTTTTTTGTATTTATTCAGAAGATTGATATTTGTATTCCTTTAAGTTTTAACGCAAGTCTCCTCACTTTTCTTGACATTTCCATCACCTGTTGTGTTATTCATTTATTACTTTTCTTTTTTGTGTTCTGAATCTTTGCCTTTCTTGTTGGAAATGATTTATTTTAGTGAAAAGTTATTATATCTTCATATGTGTCACATGCATTTTTTTTGTACATGGCATCCCACGAAACATTTAAAAGTTTGTCATTATTAAATATGGTTATATTTCTCTTACTCATGTCCCTGTATTCTATTAGAAGTAGCCTGTTAGTATGTTTGAAATACCTATTCTTGTCAAGATTGAAAATTTAGTGGCACTTACGATATTTTGCCATTTCAATTTTGAAAGTTTTGGAGCAAATACGATGTTTTGACAATGGAAAGTTGGAATTGTGTTATATTAATTTTGTAGGGATTTATTCTGAAAAAGTTTTATTATTTTTAAATTAATAAGTATCTTAACATTATGTCATTTTATAATATTCATAATTATTATGAGATATTAACCAATTTAGTACCGTAGATCCCTTACTTGTAAATAGAAAAAATGAAAAGTACAATACGTACAGATTATTAGGTCCTTATCTTTAATGCTTACTGGTACTCGATTAAAATTGCTGTAGGCCTTTTACTTTTTGAATTAATATTATGGTTTATTTTCTACGTGCAGAATTAGGCTATAGAAGGCCCAGTCTAGTTAATGACTGATGGGGCAAATCATCATCAAAGAGCCACGCATGAGTCGGAATCACTGCCTTGAGCTCTTGAAGGTGTTTGTATTTGTATATTTGTATTTTAGGCTTTTCTTTATACAATCTATTATACATTACTTTTTCAAACACCTTTGAAAAAGTATAAAGTATTGAAACTGGTCTATAATTACTGACGTCACGAGTGTCTCCCTCTTTCAAAATTGGTTTCACCCTTGTCACCTTTAATGCTTTTGGAAACACACCTTCATTAAGAGACATATTAATTAAGTAACTAAGTGGCTCTACTAATGCTCTTGCACATTTCTTTATAAGAAAGCTTGATAAACCATCTGGACCTATTGATTTCTTATTCATTAAATTTCTTATAATTCGCCAAGTTTCATCTTCACTTACATTGAGGCAAAATAAGTGATCTGTTACAGTCAACACTTGTTTCCCATCATTTTCCTATAAGCAAGCAACTTTTTTGAGGGCACCTCGAGCCATTTTTTAGAGAACATTCTTCTGAGTGTTTTAGGGAAAATTCACGGCCCTATCACAAAACCCACGACTGGTAGGCTAATCCTCCCAGCACAGTGAGAAAATTTGTGAATAAAAGTCAAAGGGTGCAAAATCTGGTAAGATATACATATATGGTAATATATATTTTTTTTATTAAATTTTGGACTTTTATCTACAGTATGTATTAATTTTGTAATCTTAGGATTTAATTTAGTTTGATATTTGAATTTTCGAATTTTTGAAAAATGCCATTTTTTCACCCCCTTCCACCCCCTTAACCGGACGAATTTTGTCATGGCACCTCGAGGCAATTTTCTTAGAATATTGATCTGAGTATACAATCCAAAATTCAGACCTCTACCACAAAACCCCTAATTGTTTGCCTTATCCGCCTAGCTAATAAGAGATATCTGAGGCACATCTCCTTCAATTTTAGTTATCCACTGGGATATTGGCTGCAATAAAGTCTTGAAGTGGTATGTCGTGTCGCAAAAGATGTCACTTATTATTAAACAATATTGAACAAAATACAAGCAACTATTGCAAGAATACGACGAATTTTACACAACAACCCATCAGTTTTGACAAAAGTCTTATCCAAACAATTTGAAATCCTAGTCCTGTACCAGCATGACAAGCAACACATTATCAACATTAGATTGATGGTGAGGATGGAAATTTTTTTGGGTAAAATGTACTCGTAACACGTTATGCTTACTTTTAGCTGATCCCAAGGGTTTCACAACTTCAAATGCATCTTGATGAATAAACAATTGCAATTGTTTGGACTGGTTAATGTGGTAGATAAAACACAATGTAAAAGTGGACTGTATATTTTATTAGATTAATGAAAAACACGTAAATAACAGGAGAGAAATATTGATACAAGAACGTGGCGCCATTGATTCCAAACGAATGCTCATCGTTACCATGAGCAACTGATAAACAACACAGAATATAGACAAGAGAACAAATTATGTAAACAAAGAGTCAGTGCCTACTGGATTACATATATACACTGAGAAATTAGATTACCAACGGGCCTAAACATGCCCCCCACCTTGACACTTTGTAAAAGAGTCAACATTTACGAGCTACTCGATTGTTGGTATTAAGCACAATTTTACTATTGGTCTCTTCTTGAAAACTCCTTTCTCCGTCTGAAGTATTCTTCCAAGGTTCCATTCTGTTGGAGCGACGTTTTCTTCTTTTAAGATGACGAGATCATTAACATGTATGTTGGCTTGTGGAGAATTCCATTTCGACCTGATTTGAAGCTGAGAAATGTATTCATTAATCCATTGTTTCCAGATCTGTTGAGTGCATTGTTGTACAAGTTTCCACCTTCTTAGATGGTTGATATTGCTGCTTGCATAGTCTGGTTCAGGAATGTTTAATAGGGAGCTCCCAATAAGAAATGTCCTGGAGAAAGAGGAGCAAGATCATTAGGGTCACTTGACAAACGATGCAGAGGTCGAGAATTCAAGCACGTTTCCACTTGACAATGTCTATTGGTGAATTCTTCAAAGCTGAGAATTTAATTGCCTAGCACACGACGTATATGATATTTTGTAGATTTAATTTCAGCCTCCCACAATTCTTCGATGTGAGGTGACGTTGCAGGGATGAAATGCCATGAGATTCCTTTCTTTGAAACAATTAGAATTGTTAGATGATGCACTCGTGAAGTAGGATTGGATGCTTCTTTTCGAAGCCAAACTGAGTGTTCTTGAGACGGCCCCCCACCCTGAGAAGTCCGTCTGCGTCGATTTCTTGATTCACCAAGCTTGCTTGTTACTTCACGACAGGGCAACTTCGATTCGTAGCGCCCGGTTTCATTACGAAAGTGTGTAGAATTGTAGTGAGACCACACACTGGTTTTTCTTCAGAGGAATGCGCTGGTATGTCAGACACTTGCTCCAGCTCCCAAAATTTGTTTTAGTTGTGGGGTCCAATGCTATTACAGCATGATTAGAGGAAATGTTAGTGGTTACTAGAGAATTACAGGCTCCAGACACGACCCATCCAAGATCAGTTTGATGCGCAGTAGGAGTACCAGCCATACCCGTTACCTTTCCTCCACCCATTACTTGAGAAAACACCTCAGCTCCAAGTAATATGTCCACTGAAGAAGAGATGTTATAGTTAGAGTCAGCAAGTGGCAGGTGATGCAAATGACTCCACTTTTTTTGTTTCTACTGTAGTTGACGGAAGATTGTTGGTAATTTTAGTAATGACTATGGCTGGAATGTTCATGTTAAACTCGGACACGTTCGAAGCGATGGCAAGATCAACCATGCCTCTAGCTTGGGTTGTACTTGATGATCCAATTCCATGAATTGGAATTGTACACCGACCACGTTTAAGTTTCATTCGCTGGGCACAAGATTCAGAAATGAAATTTGCTTGTGAACCAGAGTCAAGCATAGCACGACAGTTAACATAGTCACCGCGCGCATTCTTTACTTTCACTACAACAGTTGACAACAGCACTGACTTTGTGTAGTTTTTACCATTGCTTAGATGATTAACCACTGCTTGCGGTGGCGACATGTGAGTCGAATCTTTGAGTGGATTTGAGTTTTTAACATGCCTCTCATAATGAAGTAGTGTGGGGATTTTCTTATGACATTTTTTTGCATGTTATTGCCCTACATTTCCACGGACTGTGACCCTTATGAAGACAATTTGAACATAAATTGTACTTTGGCACTAACTTCTGTCGCTCCTCAACTGAGAATGACCGAAAATTTGGACAATGATAAATCTTGTGATTATCGTTGCAAAGCACACATGTTCTGGTAGGCCTAAACTTGACAGACGTGGACACGTGGTGAACACTACTAACCTGCTTGCCAGGTATCTCTTGAATTAGGCCTAGGCCTTCATTGATAGAACTCAATGACTCCAAAGAGCGTATGCGATTTTCCAAAAATGTTTTCATTTCTTGAAACGTTGGAAGGTCTGACGTAGCTAACGAAAGTTCCCACTGGCGCCTAGTTTCGCTGTCAAGTTTGTCACAGACAAAATAAACTAACCAAGTGTCCCACTGGTCTATTGGTTGTCCCAGCGCTTGAAGAGCACGCACGTTTTTCATGACAACATTGAGAAGCTCACCAAGTCGTGATGCTGACTCCACCACCAATTGTGACAAACCAAAAATGTGTTTTAGATGAGAATAAACAATGCATCTTTTGTGGTCATACCGTCAGATAGTAGTTTCAGGCTTCATTGTAATTTTCGGATGTAGTGGGAAGAGATGCGACCATGTCCGCTGCTGCCCCTGTTAGAGCAGACTTCAAATACTGGAACTTCTGCACGTTTGAGATGTTTGTATTTGAGCCCACTAGTGATTGAAACAGGTCCGAAAATGATGTCCAAGTCTCGTAGCTGCCTTCAAATGTTGGCAAGTCGATTCTAGGAAGGTTGACATTTATACCGTTTGGCACGTTCGGGAGTGATGAAGGTCTATTTGACATTGACAGCTGTGCTTCTTGTAGTTGGTTCATCTTATCGTTGAACCAGCAATCAACATCAAAAAACTTCTCTTCGAATAGAATGCGTTCGTCGTCGTCATTCTCCACGTCCGTACCACTTTCAATATTGCCTTGAATAGTTTGAAAGTCGGCCCAGGTCTGTTCCAACACTTTCTTTCGGGATTGTAAGGCACCGAAAGATAAAGCTTGATGAGAATAATCTTGAGTAAAGGTTTGAAGCCTAGAGAGCCTACCTTTTACGACACCACGTTGCCTTGTTAATAGTTCCATGCTTAATCCTTGGATGAGGCTGAATTGTATTCACGTATATTTCACTTACGCTGGTGTATATCGGGCCCGCGATGGACCAATGTTTGGACTGGTTAATGTGGTAGATAAAACACAATGTAAAAGTGGACTGTATATTTTATTAGATTAATGAAAAACACGTAATAACAGGAGAGAAATATTTATACAAGAACGTGGCGCCATTGATTCCAAACGAATGCTCATCGTTACCATGAGCAACTGATAAACAACACAGAATATAGACAAGAGAACAAATTATGTAAACAAAGAGTCAGTGCCTACTGGATTACATATATACACTGAGAAATTAGATTACCAACGGGCCTAAACAGCAATGAAGGCTTTCCAATATTTTGTAATATTTCATAAAATATGTGTTTGGGCCGTGGCCCTGAGAAAAGTGGTGATTTGTGGACTGTATAATTGAAATGAGCTAGCAGCTGCACTTACCCAAGATGTAATGTGGGCGTGAGAATGAGGTGCAGGGCATGGTCGGCATGGTTGTGTAGTTAGGGTGCACACCACGAGATAGTAAAGGACTTCAGAAGCTCGAGCTTAGAAGGAGAGAAGTAATAAATAAAAAATGTGCCTGGAAGGCATCGAACCCAAGACTGCTGTAGCAACTGGAAGGCGAACATATTGTGAGAGCTTGGTGAATGGGCTTGAAGTCGGGCGACGTGAGAACTGAGATGAATTGATGCACTGAACTTGGCACTGACGTAATTTAGTTGAGAAATAGTGATATGAGAATGCAAAGAAGAGAAATTTGATCTGCTCTCTGAGCAGCCAAGAGAACGAACTTCACCCTGTGAAGGCAGACGGGCAACTGACCGCGAGGTCTAGGCTTGACAGAATAGATGACAAACTAGTCAAACTGAGGGGAAAACAGGGTGAATCAAATCACAACGAGAATAATACGAGAGACAGTACGCGAAATATAAACAAACCTAGAAACTATACTATGAACTAAGAACATTGGCGCGAACAATATGTATATTGCTCCATGGTAATATCTGCAAAACTATACTGTCGTCACGATGAACCTCACTACACATTTAAACTGCGCTCACAACCAATTTACATATCTTTGAGTTCATGTACAATACGATATGATTTTAAATAATTTCAATGCACTTGACGACGTGAACTTCGATATGACCTCGCCGCCCCGCACCTTTTAACTGCCAAATACACATACTGCATCGACATGCAGCCTCGCTTCGCAATCGCAGTCGGTCTCTAGTTCTTGTCGTAGGCGGGCGTATTGTGTTTCCGCTCTTCGTTCTGTTCTTGTTCAGCCTCCACAGTACAAGTTGTTGGCGTCTGTTTCTGCTGAATGTGTTCAGTTTAATGTTAGTTACCTATGAGGGAATGTCTGTTCTTTTCAGACTGAAAGGTTTTGTTGTTTTTCAGTAAAGCGTTCATGATCTCAGTGTTGTGCTCTGTCTGTTCTGTCCAGTACAGGTTGTGCAGTTTGTGTTTGATCAGAGTTAGATTATGTTCACTGCGAGATAGTACCTAGTTTGTGTCCGTATTTGTTGTTTTAAGCGGTTTGCTTGTCAGTAGGGCATTTGCTTAGTTTTCCAAATTAGTTTCCGTGTTTCGTCAAAATGCAATGTGGGTGCTTAGTTTCTATGCCGTGGTGTCACATAATATATCGAATCGCCAATGTTGGGGGGTGGGGGATTATAGCAGGAAGGACTGTATTTGAAGTAGGATTTGTATCGTTGTCATTATTTGTTTCCTCACTGCCATGAATCCGTTTCAATTCATTACTCTTCATATCCCCCACTTTCAAACTACATTCGCCTATTTTTTATATTCTATGCTCTTTTCGTTCTTCTTTCTCCACTCCTCTCCACGCGTGGGTTGTCATTATCAAATTTATTATTTTCATTGTTCTGACACTCTTTTCTATCTTTAACTTTATTTGTTACTCAGGCACAACGATTGCTCGGAATGTCTTTCAGTATTATCCTACACGATGCTAAAGTTTCTTGACGATCTATTTCTAGAAACTGTCCCAACTTTAAATTTGTGTCACCTGCAAGGACATTAGTGTCTTCATCAGTCCCGTCAGCCCGGTTGAGTCGGACTCATGCTTGGAAGATGACTGTTCACATTGGATTTTTCCATCCAGATTACCAGAGTATGTTTAGTCAAAGTTTTCCGCATGGCGTGCATCAGCCTGATTGTTCGTTAGCATCTTCAGATTGTGGCGGAGGACTAAAGAGACTTGGTCTCCGATCCACTTGTCGCAGTCCTCTTTTAATAACCCTTCATCTGAAAGATAGTTGGGATTTACTTCTATTATAGTTTACCAGTCTGGGCAGAAGGCCTTGCCTTGACTACCCTCTTAACATGTATGGCCTTGTTCTGTCTCGAAGTTTTGATATCTAAATATATAGCCACATTTATTTGCACAAGGTTACAATTAGCCTGTAATACTCCCAATCCAATGTCAAGAGTGTGCAAATTAGTTTTTTCAATGATCTGCTTACACCCGCACTTCAACCTTCAAGGGCCTTCAAATTCCAACTCGACACCTTCTCGCGGTTTGGCCCGTGAATAGGGGAGTTTCACTCCCTGAAACTAATGGCGAGCTCTGGGTCGTCGTCGGGGATCCCCTTCCCTTTGACTACCTCCCCGACGGCGACGACAAAGACAACACGGACGGATGATGACACAGACGGAGACGACCACGACGTGGGGGAACCCCTGCCCTCCCCATATGCTTGTGGCTGGTTCTGACCAGTTGCATAAATATGAGACGTAAACCAATATCCAAATTCAACCTTCAAATGTGTGTAGGGCCTACCAAAAGTCAGTGACAGAGGGTCACTTAGAGGGTTACACACATATAGGGTCGTTATTTTGGCTAAATTTTTTATTTTAAACAATTTCCCATTCCACATTAAGGAGGTGTGACGTGGTTTATGTCTTTTCCTAAAAAAAATTGATATCAACTAGCTTGAAGCAGTTTTCATTAACAAACTGTGCCTAAATTTACAATGAGGCGGCAAAACTCAGTTGTCGTTAGCCAGATACTGAAATACCATCGCTACAGTTGGTGATCGTTTTTCTTTTAAAATTTCCGTATATCACCCTACGAATAAGGTCACATAGAAAGCTTTTGTAAAACCTTTTTTTAATTTCCCCTAATTTTGGCGTTTGGGACTGTGTTTCACTGCTTTTACTACAGTATGACTGTGCATTCCTGTTTCTTGAGCTTTATTTTTTTTTTTTTTTACTCACTTTCATTACTGAAATGCGAGCACACGATTTAACCCACGGCCTGGGTTTGCTTTGAAACTGCAACTTTCTTTCGGATTCTTTGTATTTCCGAAACTTTGTCTTAATTTTTTTTTAATGCAACATTTTCTTTCGTGACTTCTGACATTTTGTTAAAATTCCCTTCAGTTATTACTTTATCAGGAATGGTGGTAGCTTGTTCAGTTCAGTAGCTGAAACGTTAGAACATGGTTGCTGCATACTTGGAGAGATTGGAGGTGAGTAGGTTTTAGGCTAGGCAGTTGTAGAGCTTCGAGGTGTTTACATAATAGGCCAGGCAGTGGTGGAGACTGCAAGTCTGTAGTTTTGAGGCTAGGTAGTGGTGGAGACTTCAAGTCAGTAGTCTGTAGGCCAGACAGTCGTGGAGACTTCAAATAAAAAGTCTGTGGGCTAGTCAGTGGTGTAGACTGGAAGTTGCTAGTCTGTAGGCCAGTCAGTGATGTAGACTGGAAGTTGGAATGCTGTGACACTCTTCGTTTGCTTCAATTAAGGGAATTCAATTGTTTAATTAGCGGTTGTACTGCACAGATTACACATTTCCACATTCGTGTCGGATTTGGAACAAATGCATACCTACGTTCTATGTATTGAACTTTGCGAACAGCCCATTTACAAACATGGTATACAAAAAAGAGTGGTTCTTGCAGTGTGTAAACATTGCAACATGTATTGAAGTCGCCAAGTGGCACTACCACGACAGTAATCAGGCACTTCATAAGAAGACACAAAAAGGAGTATGGTAAATACTAAATACGATGAAGACAAAACACGACCCTGCAGTCAAAGCAATATGTAAATCAGCTCCTGCTATACCTAGCATTCGTAGCAGCAATACCGATTAAAAAATACAAAAAACCACCATAACTTTTATTTTCAAACACGCACAAAAGAAAAGAAAAGAATTTATTTACTGGTCCCCGGTACTGCAAAGCGGATTAAAATTACCTGTGTAAACAGTATTTTAGATCAATTAATTAATTAAACTACAAATATAATAACGAAAACTACGAATACTAATACTACTAATATGCCTGCCTATAGGCTAATAAATTTCTAGGGACGATTTACACTACAGGTTATTGTTCTATTTTTCAATAAATAGACCTACCAGGATAATAAACAACTGTGAAACATTTGATATAGTGCCTTTAACCACCTCATGCTCAAAGATTTACAGATTCAAAGTTGCATCTCGATACTGCTTTTGAGGTAAAATGCATAGTAGTAAATAGTAAAAGAAAAATCACTGAAAATGTGATATCTGCAACAATATTGTGTCGTCATGATGAGCCTCACTACATATCTTCATATATTACCTGCAACCAATTAATTACACACCTAAAAGTACACGCACCACTGTCATCAACATGATTTGATAAAAAGTCAATGCACCTTGAGTGCAGCTTCGATATGACCTTGCCGCCCCGCACCTATTGAGTACTACCTGCAGGTGCAGGCACATAGCACACAGCACAGCAGAAAGCCTTGCAGTCGGTCTGTTGTTTTTGTCCCACGCGGACGTGTTTTGTCCGCGCGCTCTACTCTCTGGTCTCATTGTACCTCCACAGTACATGGAGTTAGCTTCTGCTGCTGCTGCTGTATGTGTTGCTTGTTCAAGTCTTTGCTGCGTCCTAGTTCTCATTCATCATTCTGTTTAATGTTTGTCACTTCAGGAGGTTGTCCATTCAGTCCAGATTGAAAGGTTTAGTTCTCTCTTAATTCTGTCCTGCTTGTCAGAGAAGCGCTCCGTCTGTCTGCACAGGTTGTGCAGCTTATGTTTGGCCGTGTTTGCTTCTGTTCAAGACATGCTGATTAGATGCAGAAAGGTTAATTGACTTTGAAATGACTTCAATTATTTATACTTATTAGATTATAAACTTACTAATCATTTTAGTACACACACCTAATATTCTTTAACTTCAGTATTAGGTTTTAATGCATTTTAAAAATGATCTCATTGAATTACTTACCAAATTAGACTAACATTCTTTGTCGTTTTTAAGCTTTTCCTTTACTACCCTCAAATGGTCTCCAGTGTCAAGGGGAAATATTTGGTCCAGCAACTCATCATTTGACAGTGAAGGTTCATCATTTACAATATGAAGTGAAATGCACGGATTAGTTCACTTATTCTGTCCTGAGGAGTTGATGTTCTGAAAGTGCTAGGTTCTGTCTGTTCAATGTGAGATTAGAGCTTTGACACAGTTTATGTGCTATGCTTTTTTCCGCGCTTGTTCGGCCTCGTCAGCACATGGCGTTGGCTTCTGTCCTGCTGAATGTGTCCAGCTAGATGTCTGTTATCTTTAAGAGAATGTCTGTTCTGTCGAGACTGACAGGTTTTGTTGCTACTCAGTAAAACGTTTGTGATCTCAGTGTTGTTCTGCGTCTATTCCGTCCGCACAGGTTGTGCAGTTTATGTTTGGTCTGTGTTTGCTTCTGTTCAGTGCGAGAATAGAAGCTTGACACACTATAGTGGTGCTGGTGTCTGTGCTGTTATTTTTGTTGTATAGAGTTATACATTTAATTTATAAAACTGGTTTTAATTCCTGAAGAGGATTTATCTAAATCAAACACATCTTGGAGTTCATGTGCTAATGTCATCATGTAACATCGATTAACCTCGTCGACCGGCACCTATTGACCGCCATCTTTACTGGCTGGTGTTGGACGTCTCAGAAGAATGCACCTGTGCTGGTGTGCTGTTTATATATATTGACGGACAACAATAGTTTTGAATACGGTATTCCTGCCTATAGGCTAATAAATTTCTAGGGACGATTCACAACTACAGATTATTGTTCTACTTTTCAATAAACAGACCTACCAGTATGACGACCCATAGCTTTCAATGGCGAGCTCTGGGTCGTCGTCAGGGAACTTTCCCCTTCCCTTTGACTATCTCCCCGACGGCGACGACTATGACAACACGGACGAATGATGACAGAGACGGAGACGACCACGACGTGAGGGATCCCCTGCCCTCCCCATACGCTTGTGGCTGGTTCCGACCAGCACAGGCCTGTTCACCCCTTGTTCCCCCGCGTCATCCCTTACGTCCCTCCCTTTGTCTCAAATAGCCAAGTTGCATAAATATGAGACGTTAAGCAATATCAAATCAAATCAATTCTTAGAGATCAGCTTTATTGGCCCAACTCCCCAATTTGATGCAAACTTGCTTGACAACATCATTTGCCCATACTTTTGCTTGCACTTCTCTGTCTTCATCCTTAATCCAGATAAATAAATTGAAATTCTGGATGCAGAACTGACGCTATGACTAAGGTCTTGCGAAACCATGGAGTACCAAACCTTAATCAAAACAACAACAACAATATTAATTTATTTACCACAGGTAGAACAACCACTGGTAGGACTTCGTAATTAAGGTGAGATTCTAAATTGTAGAGAATTTGCAATAACAACACCTCTCGTCTCACCCGGTAACTAACGCTCCCACCAAGGGCAAGCAAGTGTTCAGTATCTCCAATCAGCCATCTCTCATGCTGATGAGTCGTCTTTTTGGACAACGTCATCAACTTGCAGCTCGCGCCTTCGACACGAAGCTGTGTTCAAATTGGAGAACTTATCTTCTAATTTTCGGTTGATAAGTTCATATCCGGTTCCAATTAACGTATTGTCTTCATGGTATCGATCTGTGAATGTTGGAGAATGTTTGGCCTACGTTTCTCTCACCACGCGAGCAGTAAATGCTGTCCCTGGATGGTGTGTAACCTCCCAAACATCATCTGCTTTACGGTGATAATTTTTGATAGTTCATGTAGTTCTGGTAACTAGATCTAGTATAAATGATAGGAACGTGAAGTAGAGCTTGAAAACAGGAGTGTTCAGAGCTAGCAAGATTGTCTGGGGAGCTTGTAGTTTGTCATTGACTATACAGCTTAAAATCGTTAAATAGAAAAGTGAGGATAATATACATGCGAGATAAAATTGTTTATCAGTCTTTGCTTTGGTAACAAATTCAGTACAACCATCTCGTCTGACTGGGCCGCAGCAATTCATGCGCCTCTGACAATGATGTTCCAAATCGTTTTTTTTCTTCATGATTGGCAAACTTTACTATCATGTTTTCGATTAGTTGCATTTGAAACTCAAGTCTCGTTATTTTCCCTCCATTTTTTTTGTAGAGCAGAAATGCATTAAGGGAAGACATGTGCCTGAAATGCTTTTGGTAGTACTTTTTCAACCTTTTCCTTGCACTTTTGTACGAGTTGAGGTATGAATCACTGAGATCCGCCCCCCCCCCCCCATTTTGCAATTGTAATCCATTACCAATTGAGGCTTGATCACTTCCTTATCACGTTTTTCACGTGTGACCATAGAATCGTCGTGAGTTGTACTCATGACACAGACGTCCTTCTTGTCTTTCCATTTCATTATTATCAGTTTATCCTTATACATAGCAATATGTTCGCCCTTCTTCAGTTTTGCTACTTTTATTTCACGCGGGATTCCTTTTCTATTTATTCGCAATGTCCCCATAGCATCTGTTTGATTTTGACACAGTGTAGTGTACAATTCTGGGCTTGAGAACCAGTTGTCCATTGTTACACGATATCCTAGGTTCAACAGTGGTGTCATGAGCTCAAGTACTACTTTAGTGCCATAAGGCTCGTCGGCAAGTGAATCATTAATAGGGCCTTCAAATTCCAACTCGATACCTTCTCGCGGTTTGGCCCGTGAATAGGGAAGTTTCACTCTCTGAAACTAATGGCGAGCTCTGGGTCGTCGTCGGGGAACTTTCCCCTTCCCTTTGACTACCTCCCCGACGGCGACGACAATGACAACACGGACGGATGACACAGACGGAGACGACCACGACGTGGGGGAACCTTTGCCCTCCCCATATGCTTGTGGCTGGTTCTGACCAGCACAGGCCTGTCCACCTCTTGTCCCCCCGCGTCATCCCTTACGTCCCTCCCTTCGTCTCGATTAGCCTAGTTGCACAAATATGAGACGTTAAGCAATATCCAATCAAATTTCCTGTTCATACTGAGTCGCTATTTTACTGTCAGAAAACACACGAGTAAAAAGCTGTCCCATATCTGCACATGAATTCAAGGAATGTTTTTTTTTAAATAATTCCAAAGCCCAAACTATTTCTGCTTTTGTCATATCACACAATTTTTCATACCAAAAAATGAAGGCCACAAATGTGTACAGTGTAGTTTAAAGGTTTTCAAATTTAAACAATTAAAAAATATTAAATTGATTTATATTTTTAAAATTTTATAATATTCAGAGCATGAATTACAATCTTAAAAATAAAAAAGTAAGTTTACTTGATTTATTAGAGATCACGAGTTATTAATAATGAGTAATTGTCATGCATTTTGATGAACAGTTCCATTTCTTAACGCGCATGGAAGTTACGGAAACACTCTGGGCAGAGTGGATCCTTGCATCTGTCACACTGGTACCCCGTTCTCTTCTTACATGCTGCGTCATGACATCTTGGAGGATTTTTGCACGGTTTCTTTATAGGAAAATGCAGATTTCCATCGAGTCGCAGCTCCACTGAAGCCGTCACCGTGGCTCGCCGTTTCACAGGTGGAGCCGGTCCTTCCTCAGCAGACCCCTACCTCTAGGCCTACCCCTAGCTCTACCTCTTCCAACGTTTGTAGGCTGTTGGGGTTGATCAGGCTCATCGGACTGGTCATCAACATCTTCATCCTCATTTTCTGATGAGCTTGCCCTAGAGCTTGCTGATTCATTAGCATGAGTCCTACCTGTCAAGCTGACATCCAATTCATCCTCGTCAGAATGCCCCAGAAACTCATTTTCTGACTCAACTCTCATAAAGTCAGTATTATCTTGGATGTTCATTTGGCCTACCTAGTTAAAAGACGATATCTTGAATCCTGGAATAGAAAACATGTGATAAGGCCTAGGCCAACATAACCTGAAAAATTAAAAGGCTTGAAACGTAAAAAAATCGACTTCTACCCTGATCCCCACCACCCTATGGAACTATAACTAGGCCTACTGGTTTATTACATTGTATCATGTGTGCTGTTACACGTTAAACCCAGCAATAACATCAAAAATCATAAAATATTAGCCTAGTTTGTACTTGAGAGGTTAGACCTACTCAGACACACTGTACACAAATGTGTCCCAAGTATGTTTGATACGATTTTCATGAAAAAACTAATCAATTTGAATTTATATTGCTAGTATATTATAATAAAACTAATAATATATAGTAAAACATATATTTTCCTTCCAAATATGACATCAGTCAGGTAAAAACTGCCAATCAACAAATGCAATGTGTTCTTCTTCTTTGTATACACAACAGCCTTTCTTAAATTCACAGCACTGTAGCTAGACCGGTTGGTGGCGCCATCCCTCGATCGCAGCGTGAACTAAAAGGTGAACACGAGTATTGCCAATGTGGTTGTAGAGCGTTAATGTTATAATATCATTTTTGTATAAATTAATTTATATTTGTACACATTTGTTGCCGCCATGTTCGAGAGGGCTAAGTAGGCCGCTTTGCAGGCCTGGTCAATGCCACCATTTATTTCCTCTATGACCTACTGATTTATATCCTTCCTAGGCATAATGCCCATTACATCACTACTTCTGCTTCCATGTACCAAACTTCTCTTACCAACCTTATCAAGCTTCTAATTTCTGTGGGCCATCAAATTCCAACTCGCAACCACCTCGTGGTTTGGCCTGTAATTAGGGGAGTTTTTCTCCCTGAAACTAATGGCGAGCTCTGGGTCGTCGTCGGGGAACTTTCCCCTTCCCTTTGACTACTTCCCCAAATGCGACGACAATGACAACACGGACGGATGATGACACAGATGGAGACGACCACGACGTCGGGGAACCCCTACCCTCCCCATACGCTTGTGGCTGGTTCTGACCAGCACAGGCCTGTCCACCCCTTGTACCCCCGCGTCACCCCTTACGCTCCTCCCTTCTTCTCGGTTAGCCAAAGTGCATAAATATGATTCGTTAAGCTATATTCAATCCAATCAATCAATCTTTTACCAATACAAGAAAAAATTATCCGTTCTATATCACAGTGTTCTCCGTGTGCAAGATCCAACCTAAGCTAGCGTGAATATAATTTACAAACTTGTTATTTTGGGAAAACAGTTTCGAGCCACCTGCATTCTTTTGTTAGAACCACTATATCCATGCATCCATGTATCCACTTGCTCTGGATCGGCCACTACAAGATTCTGGAGCTCGAGATTGTGTTCTAGGCGACAAAAATGCCTATCGTACTGGTGGGCTATTCTGGCCAAAAAATCCATAATGTTCAGCCCAAGGATCAGCCTACCATTTGCTACGAAGATTGG
Source organism: Sweltsa coloradensis (assembly GCA_024449915.1). Taxonomy (NCBI): domain Eukaryota; kingdom Metazoa; phylum Arthropoda; class Insecta; order Plecoptera; family Chloroperlidae; genus Sweltsa; species Sweltsa coloradensis. The sequence goes on along the minus strand of JAMZAV010002868.1, from coordinate 101,646 downwards.
TATTTCGATGATCAACTGCCGAATTCTTTGTCGTCGTCGTATTCGTTGGTCACCATCAACCAGTCGGAAGTCACGTCCCTCAGTCCCATCGCGCTCGACCAGACGTTCTGTAAATATCCATCAGTCTCAGGTTTCTGTGAAATGACTCAACACAATTGTCTGTGCGACGGGGCAGATTATTTATTGACCCCTGCTGTACACCAACGACCCCTACCCAGAATCTTCTCAAGTACTGTATTAGCTGCAACAGCAGAGGTCTCGCAGCCAAGGCCCTACTATGCCCATACAAAAACGTGTTGGGAATGGTTGTAAATAGAAAATAATGTAAATAGAAGGTAGAAGATGATGAGCTTAGGGAGTTTATGGAGTGCTGGTAGTTGTAATTTTGGTGTTGAATTTGAGCTGGAGGGTTTAGATTGAAGAAAGGCTGACGAGCAATGGGCAGATGGTTGGGATTGTGGGTAGTTTTTTGACGACGGTTTTAATTCAGGTTTAGTAAAGCTGCCAGTAACCCTTTTTGTGGGCCCGTCGTTTTTAAAAATACTGGTCAGCCTCAACCCTCGGGCCAGTTGCTACCAGTGTAGGAAAATCTGAAATAGAGATATGGTACATTCTTACTTCTTATTGATGTCATTAACCTAATTCATCCATATACTGCATAAAATTGCTGACGTTCAATGTGGTTTATTAATACTCCCAAGTCTTTGGAAGTTTTATTTATGTTGCGACTTAACGAAAATGAGAAAGTCCACGAAATGACTATTGAGATGAGATTTTTGGTTTGAGATTCAAGATCTAGTCCACGGAGATCAATTTGATTTGAAACACGTCAATCTTTATAATATCATAATATCAGTTCTTCGATGGGTTGTCAAACTAAGCAATTTGCTATACCCATTGAATTTATTTTATCTGTAGAAACATAATGTTTTAAGTTATTCTCTTGGGGTACGTAGATCTACGCTGTATGAAAGTCACTAGCCTATTTTTATTTAATGCTTTTACAAGTAGCAAGCTAACTTACGTGTGCTCCTTATTCAACATGGATAGTCAGTTGGCGCACACCACTCATGCTGGGGGTGACTTTGAACGTTCCATCCATGTGGATTTCAGGGGCCTCGTTGAGTAGCCTCCTACTCATAGAGGTGGATTTCGCAACCAGTGTATTACTCCCCTTCGGATGAGCCCGAAAAGGGTCACCGTTGCTGCCCCAGTTCGCCCCATCAGATGGGGATGTTCCCCTAACATTTCGGATATTGGCGCGCGCCACCCCCTCCCTGTAACTTTAAACCTTTCCAGCCTAAAGAGAGAAGAGCGCACGGACGTCATTTCCCTTTTTTGAGGAAGAGAAAGAAGGTGTTACTCAAAAATTTCGCAATTTTGTTTTGAATGCCTTTGGGTTAATTTTTTTTTTAAGTGGTTTTTCGTATCTAAGTATTACTTGTCTTACCCGCTGGGTTTTCCCGCTCACCAGTTACGTGACACCAAAGGCCCCGGGAAAGTCAAGGTAGCCTTCTATGGGGGGATGTGGCTTTTTACCCCTTGTTTGGGTGTTCAGGACGGGTTTTGTAACCAGCATCACTTTTGGTCTCACCGAGCCATATCGCTGTTCTGTGAGTTTGCGATGCGAGGTGCAACTGTTGATCTGTTCTTTTGAACTTGTTTTTTGGAGTTTTCTGTCAACAAACCCCTAACAGTGGAGTACTTAGATCTATAGTGTCTTTGTAAAAGTTCCACGAGATCATAAGTCAAGGAAAAAGGTAATTTAATTTGGAAGGGTTGAAAGGGAAAACAGAATAACACCTTGCTATGCCAGTATTATATATAAGTATTGTTTTTGTAGTGAAGTGCCCCCTGTTATATTTGGGCCCATAATAAAAGTAAAATACCGAAACCCGGATAGGGGGCTACAATAAGGTGTCACGATGACCCTCACTACATAAGTTGTTATTTTACTAAAAACCATTTAATTACAAACAAAAAGCGGTGCGCTATCTTGCTAGGACATTTAATAGTCTCTTTTGTCTAAAAAACTTTTTGTCTAAGGCGAAAAAATGGCAAATGGACATTTGTCTAGTATTTTTTTGTCTTAGTTCTTTCGTCTAGATGTATTGTGGTCTAAAACATTTGGTTAATCCCCAAAAAAAAAAGGTTCCCCAATTTTAATTTTATAATGTTGTAATTCTTGTATCTTATAAGGGTTTACAATATTTTCAATTGTTGTGGTTGGTTAGGTAGCGCTTTTTTAACGGGTTTGCCTAACGTTTAAAGCCCTTGCAAGGGGGTTTCATTATACTTCTTTTTCCCTCTGACTTTTTTGGATTTCTATGAACTTCCAAATTGATGCGGATTGGTAAATTTTAAGCTTCGGAACCCATTTCCCACCCTCGAAGCATTATTTGTGGTTTTTTCCACTTATAACGTGATCTTTAACGTTATACTTTTTTTTTGGGGTTTTTGGGGTTTGTGTTCCCAACAGCACGTCGTTCTTCAGCGGCATCCCTTTCACATAGTTTTTTTTTCCAAAAAGAACAATTTTTCTATTACACATTATGATTGCTTTTCTTTATTTCGCCGAAAACGGGGGAACACCCCCTAGGAACAAAATGGTAAGCTAATATTTATCCGACAGAGTCGCAAATTTCGATTTCTAAATAGGGTATTTAAATGACACTTTGAACAGCATGACTCCAAATCGACTCCCCATATAAAGAGACCCCCACGGCACAAATTTGGGGGAAAACATTCTTGATGTTTGATAGCTCCCGATTTAAAGTCCGTATAAAAGCCTGGGAATTAGGAAGTGTACAAAAACCATTTTAATGAAATAAATTTTAAGTCAAAATGCGAATTAGAAAAAAGGGAAAGGTTAGACAAAAATAACTTGACGAAAGACTTTTAGTCAAATGTCTGTTATATCAAAGGAGGTTGAGAAATGTCTGTAGACAAAAAGGTCTAAAAATTAGAAAATGTCTTTGAAAAAAAAATTAGAAAAAGGCCTGGTACCCTAAAAGCAGTTGCGACACTGTCATCAACGCAATTGCAAAACGTAATGCCCCTTCGGGCAGCTTTGATAGACCTGCCGCCCCGCCCCTTTTGGGATACTACCGGCAGCCGGCACGCCACAGCAAAGCACAGCCGACCCTCGCCTCACACCCCCCCGGTCTTTGTTTCTTGTCCCAGGGGGACGTGTTTTGCCCGCGCTTTTCACTCAGGTTCTTTGGGCCCCTGCACAGTAATGGAGTTAGTTTGTGTTCCCCTGTTGTTTCCTGTGTCCTCTTCTCATTCATCATCTGTTTAATTTTGTTCTTTCAGGGGTTGTCTTTCGTCCAGACTGGTACGTTAATTTCTCCTTTATTCTGGCCGCTTCGTCATGTCATGTTGGTTTTGTCTGTTACGTCCTTGCAGCCTGGGGAGGATGTAGAAAGTGCTACTTTCCGTCGAATTAGTAAAAAAAGCTAACCCCAAACCTTCTGTAGCTTGGCCCGTGAGTGGGGAGTTTCATCCCTAAAATAAGGCGAGTTGGGTCGTCGTCGGGAACTTTCCCCTTCCTTTGACTTCCCTCGAGGGCGACGACTTTGACAACACGACAGAGACGACCATGGTGGGGGAACCCCCCTCCCTCCCCAACGTTTTGGGGCTGGTTCTGACCACACAGGCCTGTCCACCCTTGTCCCCCCGCGCACCCCTTTACCCCTCCCTTCGTCCCGTTTAGCCAATTATAAATATGAGACGTTAAGCAATATAATCAAAAAACCCTTGAAAAGTTTATGTGCTCCCAAAGGGGGACGCAGAATGATATTGCCGAATATAATTTTTTTTGTTATCGCAAAAAATTTGGGGGGTGCGCGTGCGTACGGGGCCTATTCACGAGCCCCCCTGGGTAAAAGCAATTCTGAACCACTACAACTTGCCCCCCCTAAAAAAAAAGTCAAAACACAGGGTTTTTTGCACTTTCATCTAATTACGTGCTTGTATGGCCGGAGTTTAGTTGTGTTTGTATCCCTTTTCCGTAAAAATTTTAGGATGTATCAACAGATACGCATTGGGACCTAAACCCCCCTCTACATATGGTTCCTGTATATCAGTTTAAAATTTTTTATATGCCGGCTGTCTTGACGGACCTTATCGCCGGTGTAAATGAATGAGCGGGGTTTCCGTGTCGGGGCTCCTCTTGCGTCTCTCTGTCTCTCTGCATCCGAGTCCCGGCGAGAATACATTTCTGATCATATGGAGTGGATTTTATCTGGCAGAGCTTGAGTATTTTTTTATTTTTCTGTCTGGCTGACCCTAGCGTAGAATGGGTTATGTTTGTGGGTGAATGGAGTATAGTAAAGACTTTTTGTTTCAGCCAAAAGCTGATGAGCCCGGGCCTGTCAGAGAATATTTTTTACATTCATTTAGAATTGGTAACATTTTCCCTTTTCTGCCCCTCTTTCGCATTATGTCATAAACCTTTCCCCCCAAATTTACGCTAGGTCGCGCCTCTAAATTTTGTTTGTTATGACTGTTCCCCCGAGTTCTAGCCTGGGGCGGGCTCGTCGACCCTTGTACCTTTTTTAGCCCTTTTACAAAAACCCCCTTTTTGTTAGACTCCTTCCCCCACCCCAACAATGTTGTTTTTGGTGGTGCTCAACTTAAGCAGCCTTACTGTTTGTGAGTCGGGTTGCCCGGGTGATTTTGGGTTGTGGTTGTTTAAGTTGGTTCGAAAAATTTTTATCACATCTCACTGTTTGGTAGAATGAGAGTTTTTTTAAAACGTCAATTTGAATACAATACTCGGATCCCCCAATCCGACCCCAGAACATTTCCCTGATAATCAGGTAAATTAGACAAACAATGTCAAACAAAAGTCCGCCTATATCGACAGTAATAAAATTTTGCATCGCGATTTTTTTTCTTTTTTCCCGTACCCCCGGAAACAACTACCTCGTTACGGGAAAGGGGTGGGTATTTTTGTTCCCTGTGGGGGTTTTAGTCTTTCCCCTTCTTTAGTTACTTATGTGCATAAGGAACCGCACCCTTTTGATGCTACCCCCAGGGAATGGTATTTTGGGCGTTTGTAGGGGCCCCGAAACCCCCTGAAAAAAAGTGCACGTGTTTAACTGTTTGGGGAAAAAAACACGTGCACTTTTAGAAATTAAAAAAATAGCCTGTATGCAGTCTTCGTCCGCCTTGTCATCAGCGGGTATAGGTAGGATGTATGGAAAAGAGTTACAGTGGTATAACATTGGGTGCGGGGTGCGAGTTAGTCTAGGGGTCAACTAATTAAAAATGTAGGCATTAGATTTGTTTTTTTATTTTTTAATACACTTTTTGAAGTGGCTGTGTCGTTCAAATCACTGTACTGCAGCCCCAGATTTTATCATTTTTCACATTATGCTAAACCTGGCGTTGGGGGAATTTATCCCCAAATTTTGGGCTATATTTTAAAGACATATGTTTGTGTTTATTTGTGTATGATTATTTCTACTTGGTTTTTTATATTTATTATTTTATTATTTTTTTATTTTTTATTTTTTATTTGTAAAAACAAATAATCTTGTTATAACATTAATAAACTGAGCCAAAACCCCTCCATGGCTACTTCTGAACCTGAAATTTTTTTCGATTTTTGCCGAATAAAAGTCCACAACATCAGATGAAATTTTAAAAATATTTTTAAAGCTATTTGTCACGAATACCATACTTTTAAATTTATTTTCCTGATGATCAAAAAGGGTCGAATTTTGGTGCGCTTACATTGTGGGGCAGTGGTGTTTGGGTTTTAGACTTATGCATGGTTTGGGTTTTTTTTGTGAAATGTATGCCCTACGAAAGCTTTAAAATATTATGAAACAAAAAATGCGGAAGCTTAGGTATGTTCAGATGTTTAAGTGCACTTAGGCACTCCCGTCATGTTCTCTATCACCATTTTTGTAATTGACATTCGTTCTTTATGGGGAAACTTCATGCAAAGGCTACAAAAAACATGTTCTCGGGCCCTGGGGCTGTGGGATCTCTGGGAACGGGAAGGCTGACCTGCAACGCAAAAAACATCAAAATGATTTTTACCCCGTACCCGTTCCCGATGCCACAGTGGGTTTAAGAAAATATGTTGAAAAAAAGTAGGATTGTTGGGAAAGCTTGCGAATAATAAACTGCGCCGTGTGATGCCCTGTCTTTTACTGAAAGTACTACCCCCTTTTTCATACTTTTCGCGTGAGGAGGTTTTATTGGGGGCGAGTACGAAAAAGGGCAAACCCACCCCACCCATGCTACTTTTTACCAAGGGTAAGATTGCTCCCATTTGCGACACGTGTGTGGTTTCTATCCCTTTATATTTGTTTACGACTCTTAATATGATGGTTTGAGACCCAAATTAAATTAAAAATATCATATGGAACTTTTGTCTTATGAAACAGTGGAAAAAATTATCAGATTTTTAAAACCCTTTGCAATCTGATCGCAAAATATGACAGTTTATATAAAAAAAAAAAAATCCTAAGCATGTTGACTTGCTATTCATTATGACGACGTTGGCAACGGTTTCCGATAATGATTATATTTGGTAATTTGACATTTTCTCATATGACAACTTTACAGTTTTACCTATCCCGATTTGGCGTCTACAAAAATACGACCTTGGCAATTTTTTTTGACAATGATATTAAAAACACTTTAACCTTATTTAATGTATTTTACATTTATACTGTTTAAATAAATACTTTGGGGGCCGAATAAACTTTGCCGTTTAAGCGCTCTAAAACATAATACTAATATAAAAATGGGTACTGAATGGGCAGCAATGGACAAAAGCTTGAAAGGTTTAAAAAGAATTACTTTTTTTGTATATGAGAAATTGCTGCACTTGAGGGCACGGGAGGCAGTGTAGAAAGAACCATCTACGTTGTCTTTTGTCCCTTCGTAACGACATCGGTACCATGCCGTCGGGTTTTTTTAAAACCATAGAAATGGAACCATCGTAACCCACTAGGGTAGCCTTGGTAGAATGGTGGTTTTCTTATGTTGTGCCATATTGGGGTTTGGTATCAATGATTTTCCTTAACATTTCCCCCAAAGTTGGAGGAATTGGGGTTGATCACTCACCACCTTTTCCCCAAGCCTCAGGAAACGGGCACCCCCGGATCATGCGTAAAAAATTTTTTGGGTCCCCTTTCTCAAGGGGGTTCCCTTCGACTGGTCCTCACCTGACGCCTGGTTTACCAGAGCCGTGGGGGATGAAGGGGGACGTCTGGGAACCCCGGCGGGGTAGAGAACCGGGCCAGAAGGGCTCATTTAAATTTTTTTTAATTTGTATTGATTAAATTTCATTGTTATCTTTGTCTAAATGCGTGTGGTTTGGAGGGATGATGGGAAGTGTGGGCTGGCCCACTCGTACCTGGCAGACGCGTCCTGCTGTCCGTGTCGGCTAATCTGTAATTAAAATTCCCACACCCTTGGGATTGTCGGGCCGCGATGTTCTCGGCGGTTGGGCCCATTCTGTTGCCAGAGATTTCCTGGGAAATTTCACGGAAGAGTGTCCCATGATGGTCCGCCCCGGGAATGGAAGAGGGTGCCAGTTTCCCTCCGGATGTTAAAGACAGCAATGAGGGTCCATTCGTAGGTGCATGGTCAGGATTCAGGTGTTTCTGGAAAAGCCCAGTATAGGGCCATTACCCCGGGGATTCCCTTACCAGTTTATTCCTGGGGGTTGTGAATCCTTGCACCCCGCAGTTTTCTGTTTATTTTTTTTTTCGCTGGGTGTTGGGGTTTTTCGCGGAGTATAAATTCCTATGAGGAATCTCATTGGTCTGGGGGCCTCTGGGGGAAACATTTTGAAAGAATTCTTGGAGCGATGTTTTTTGTAAGCGTTGGCCAGTAGAGGGGCCCAAGAAGGTTGATGGCCCAAACCCTTTAACGTAGCCCACAATATTGTAGGTTTTTTCGGCCCATTCGCCACGTGGCGGTCCATTTTATTAGTTTTGGACTGACCCAAAAGTGGCTGCAGTGTACCGTCTCTGATGTTGAACGGGAAAGAGAAAGGTGTAAAAATTAGGGTCTAGCCAATGTTCATGTTCGTTTTAGGTAGGGCCTGAAATTTAGACATATTTTTGCACTTCTTTTTAAATAAGTAATCCTGATTAATTAAATTTAGGCACCAGAACCTCCAATTTCCCTTTAAATATCACCAAAAATGCCAATAAAAAGCTTTTTATCCGTATCAGTACGTAGTAGAATTTGGGAAATAGAGGAAAGGGGGTATGACGCCAAAATAAAATATTTTATACGTAAAAACTATTGAAACGATTGAAATACCCCACTGAAAAAAGTTATGGCTGGTGTAACAGTACTTTTTCGTCGTGTTTAGGTACGTGGTCAAAAACCAGTTTTTCTGCCCCTAATCTAAACTCTCCTTGGCTGCTTTCTGAAATCGAGCTCTTTCCAAAAACAATATTTTTGGCCCTTTCTACGACGCAGTTCCACCTAGTTTCCAAAAAAAAACAAAAATGATGTTACTGGCCAGTTTCCCTTTGGGAAAAAAAACACAAAGGTAAAAAAAATGAGATGAAACTATCGACCCATCTCCCCGCTCTCCCCTCTTTTTTCCAAAAAATTGAATACATCATGCATGTGTTTCATCATTTTAAATTCACAACATTTCTCCCTATCAGCTGGTTTTTTTTAAAATAAATCCACCCAAAGGAATTTTTTAGTTTTTTTTCCCCTCTCTACTCTCTTTGGGGCAAAGGTGACCACGGGTAGGAGTGTTCTACGACATGCAAAGGTTTTTATACATAGATCACAAAATTCTCCTCGGAAATATATACCTAGGCATCCGAGGGGGAGCTTTAGATTGGTTTTTCCCCTTTTTTCTCGGCCGCTCTCAAGTAGTCGAAATCGAACAGCCCAAAGGTCTATCCGCACCAAAACCGCTCAAATTTTCTGTCCTAGTCTTGGGAGTTCCCCCGGTTCCATACTCGGGCCCTACCTATATCTATATGTTAATGCCAGGCCACCTCTTGGGTGAGGGATTCCAACAATATGCGGGGACTCCAGCCATTTGCTGACCCCCTCCCATCCCCCCCCCCCCCAACCCCCCAATCTAAAACCAAAACCCCTCAAACACTTGCCCCTAAAAACAGCCAATTTCCCCCCCCCAAAAATCCCCCTCAGCCCCCGCACAATTTTAAATCCCCCCGCTCCTTTTAAAAGTTTCCCCCTTCTTACCCCAAAAAATACTGCTATCCGGTTTTCCAGTTTTATAAAAATTTTGGGCACCAGTGAAAAAAGTCCCCCCTTCATTGCAAAACTTGACTCCATCCATTACCATGGCCTTTTTTTGGGGGGCCTCCCCCAAGCTAAAAAATTGTCCCCCCAAAAAATCCTTTTTTGCGGTTCTCCAAAAACACTCCTTACCTTTAAATTTGGTTCTAAAATTGAGCCCTCCCAGTTTGGAATTTTTTCACAAAAGAACCCTTTCCCTTATGCGGGTGTGAAAAACCAAAACCAAAGAGGTTTACTCTAGCCCCCCACCCCCTGCCCTTTTTGCACAAAGTACCTTTTCCTCCCCCCAACGCTCCCCAAAAAAAAAAAACCTCCCCCAAACCCCGCCCCCAAAAAAAAAGTTTTATACCCAGAAAACCTTCTTTTCCCCTTTAACCTCCCCCAAAAAAAAATAAACCCCAAAAAATGCTTAAAAAATTAAAAAAATTTTATTTTCAAACAGAAAAAATTTCACTGTTTTAAAGTCCTGTTTCAAAGTCTACTGACATTGTAAGTTGTAACATATGATTACTATTTTTTAGTTATATGCTCCATATCATTATGTCTCATACTTTCATCTGTACCATTATCTGTACCAACTGTAAATCACCTCATTGAACAATTCTCTTCTCCAGTTTTACTTCCATAAATTAATATATTATATCAATGTCATTATCATTAAAAGCAACTCGCTTATTTTCAAATTCCACTTTTATATTATCCTCCCACATGTGTGCTTATCCACAAACAATTGTAACTAGATACATCATATAAATTATTATTCTTACCACCATTGAGTGTAGATTTCACAGTCCACAATGTTACAATTATTACAATGAATTAATTAATTTTATTTCATAATTTTCTTTATTTACTTAATGTTCATGATTACTCTGTAGTACTAGGATTACATATACTTATCTGTAAGTTACCTTAGGCTATTCACCTTCTCCTCCGGGAGTCAAACATGTACAATGTGCCTGTCAAGATGAATAAAGTTATCTATCTATCTAATTGCCTACGTATTGTCAAGCCTCCGATACTCGCCGATAGCAACCTCAGTTCCTTTCATAGATTTTCAAGGAATCCAATTATTTCATGGTCTACTGCAAGTTGCACTAGCCTCACCTTGAGAAAACCATCGAGAACGTTCTGTGGCCTCGAAGGTTCTAGCACATCGCCCTAGATTGTTGACCATTAATATTACTATTTAATTTCCAAAATTAATCCCGTATGCAAATTACATGTAATTAACAATAACTTAATTGAAATCCGAGCGAGTGGGTCATCTGGAACCCCTGCAGAGAGTCACACCCCTCTGCCTCCTTGCCTTCACTTTGTCTACTATCTCCGCACCCTCGGTAAAATAACCCTTGGCCCAGTTGTTGACCAACTTATACTAATGAAGATGCAAATTTAGTATGCAAATTTTATAGAATTCAAAGATTTATAGCAAGCAAAACATCCATCTGGCGACACTGACGCGTGTCTACAAAAAAATTCTTTAAAGTTCCAGAAATTTTTTGACTAGCAATAGCTCTCCTGTGTTTGTCCGATTCACTGTGTTTTTTGACAGCAGTAACACCGTCTGTTCGAGTTGAAAAAGAACACGCACAAGCTTTGCAGTGCACTTTTGATTGGTCGGGATGGTCGCCTCTCAACACATCTTCAAGCATCTTCACAGATAACTCTAGAATTGATGATTTGGTTGGTTGTGCTTATACTACTGATGCAGGTAACTTCACTTTCCACCTACACCCAATGTTCAGTGTGTATAATGCTGAACTGTTTGCACTATTCCAAAGGCTACTATATGTTCAAAGGAGTAACAAACACTCTAAAAGAGAATACGGGCACTAATAACCTTAGTGTTGTGTGCCTTTAAACCCTAATAACTAACTTATTATACTTACAAAGCTTTCCTCTAAACAAAAGTCTGTAGTATTGTGTTGGGTCCCTGGTCATTCCGGGATCTTAGGTAACGAAGTAGAAGACAAATGTGCAAAATCAGCTTGCAAAAAGGACAGCATAGACTGTCAGCTAATCATACCTTCAGATTTAAAAGCATTTTGTAAACAAAAGCTTAAAGAGCAATGGCAATATTCCTGGAACAAGATAGAAAATAATAAATTGCGCCAAATCAAGAATAGCACGGCAGCCTGGATCTCTTCACGTCACTCCTCTCGCCGTGAAGAAGTAGTTCTGGCTCGTTTAAGAATCGGGCACACATACCTCACTCATGGATATCTTCTAAGAGGTGAAGACCCTCTCATTTGTGATGAGTGTGGCGAAGTTTTAACTATAAAACACGTTTTAGAAACCTGTACAAAATATAGTTGTGATAGAAAAGATTTTAATTTCTTACGTAAAGTAAACCTTTGAAATTCAATTTGAAATTCATATTTATTTAGCAATCAGAAAATTCGATATGCACTGATAACTTTACTGTTGTGTGCCCTTAAACCCCAAAACTAACTAACTTCTTTATTCAAATGAAAACGCGTTCAGTAACAGAACGCAAACAATGTATAGCGCAAGCACACACAGCTTCACAGCTCAAATCGTAGGTGGCGACTGGCGAATGTCCAGACAAGACGAATTGAAATGATAAAATTTATTGTTTGCCCCTGCGCAATGCCGCCGGCCGCCTGTCAGCTGAACGGAAAGTCGGTTCGCGTCGGCGCGTGTTTGCCGCCCCCAATACATTCGCGTGCGAGGAAGACCCAAAATTGACATAAACATACAAGTTCCAATGATAAGTTCTAATTCTAGGATTGGGTCACTAAAGGTAAAATGTTTTATCACATTTTTACACCATTTTATCCCTATTTCGTGCTAAATGCAAGCCATTTAACTGGAACATGAAAATTCACTCTGCTCACACTTGTTCATCCTTATGTAGGTCTACCAAAAAGGATTGGAAAGTTAAAATTGTTTGATAATCCTATCTACACAATCTTTGTATCACACCTTTTATACATACACTTATACACATATGACACCTTATAGCCCACCCATTGTCTCGGTTATATTAGCCCAAGTTTGATTAATAATATGAGAAGTCAAGCCCAAATGCATTCATTCATCCAAACATCACACATCGCGCTTTCGCTCATCCGGTCGCTCTTTCCATCTCTTGGTATTGAAACAAGATTGTGTGTGACGTGATGCGATGTGTTGCAGTAGGCCAATCCACTATTACATTAACAACCACGGATAAGGCAATATAGTATCGTCACGATGGACCTCGATACATACACACGCGGATATCACCCAAAGTTAATTTTACACTTCTCAGAACACATGTGCAGCTTTCATGAATGCGATTTTGAAAAACTTTGATGTATTTTGTGGGCAGCATCGATATGACCTCGCCGCCCCGCACCTTTTGACGGCCACCAACAAGTACAGCTCTCAGCCTCGCCTCGCAGTCTGCCTGTTGTTCTTGTCGTAGGCGGACGTGTTTTGTCTTCGCTCTTCGGTATGTTCTTGTTCGGCTCAATGTGTTGCTTGAGCAAGTCTTGTTCTCATGTCCTCGCATCATTCCGTTTAATGTTTAACTTCAGGAGGTTGTCTGTTCTCTCCAGACTGGAAGGTTTTGTTCTCTATTTATTCTGCCCTGCTTGACAGGGAACCGCTCCTCAACTCAGTGTTGGGGCTGCATATGTGTTGTCCTTACAGCCTTCTCTTATAACTATATCTTATATCTTCTTCTTTTAACTTTCTCGTAGTTTGGCCCGTGAGTATAGCCCAGGAGTGGAAGAAAATTTTGTATGGTGTACCCGGACAAAATTCCGAACAAGCTGAAAATTTGCACACATGTTCAGTTGATCATTCTTATCAATAGTTGAAAAGTCCCCTAAGCTGCGCCGCGTGCGTCTTGAGATATAATGACAAAAGGGCGTAAGTGCCAAAAATTTGTTATTTTCAATTTCAACCATTTTTTTGCACTAATATCTACAAATTTTTAAATATTTCTACGAAAGAAAAGTTAAAATCAGTTATAAGCTTCGACCCATGCGTGGTAAAAGGGCGTAAGTGCCAAAAATATGATATTTTCAATAATTTCAATACATTTTGACATACGTATGTGCAACTGCAAATTATTATGTATTCATACGATGTAAACGTGAAATTGTTCCCTTTTCTTCGACCAGTGTGTCTTGACACATGGTGGCATAAGGGCGTAAGTGACAAAGATATGTTATTCTCAGTTTTAACAAACTTATTGACATTCATATATTATATGCAAATTATTTAGTATTAGTACAAAACAAAAGTAAACATCTTCCCCGAGCTTCGTTGCTGGCGTCTTGATAAATGGCAAAAGGGCATAAAAAGGGCTTTTGACATTCAACTACGTTTATTGTAACATATAAATACCATGCAATGGACACTCAATGTAAAATTTATGCATGCTGACTGACTTGCTATATGGCCAGCTTGTATGTAAAGAACCATTACAAAATCGTTGTAAGTAGCAGATTGGACATAACCAAATTTATAAAATATTTACCTCGACATTCTCAAACGGCATGCATAGACATAGTTTGGCGAAGATCTGGTGTGTTTTGAGTTGGAAAGTTTTAACATATTTAAAGCTTGAAAAACTCATCTCATGTTAAAAATAACAAAACTGATTTTGAAAGGGATTCGAGCAGGAGCTGTGGACAACCTAGCTTGGGCTTGGCTGTCTGTAGTGTCACATCACTACAGATCATGAGCTGTGACTCTTGATGTAATATAGTGGCAAAATGGCGTAAGTCACAAAACTATATAATTCAGTCATATTATTTAAAATATTTGCTTGTACGTTAACCAGATTATCAGCCGGCAACAACATATTGAAGACTTGAAGGTCATCATGTTCAAGATAAATCCCAAACTTGGCACTAAACTGACATTAATTTGGTGTCCAGTCACCCTGGTCGTACTTAAAAAGCAATACTATGGCATAAGGGCGTAAGTGACAAAGATATGTTATTGAAATAACCGAAATTACAGTTTGAAATTATTTTAATAATGAACCGTAAAGATAGAGTACATGTCCCTTTCTTCATTGACAAAAAGCATAACTGCGCATCACTCACATTGAAGTTTATCCGCAACATCAACACTATTTAAAGCATTATTTGGATAATGGTGATCTGAAGGACGCTTTTGGCACAAAGACGACTTTCACTGTTCAACTATAAGTCTTCTTTTGTTTAACTACGACAAAATCACATATTATTGTCACAGAGTTGCGGGCTCAATCTCCCATATACATTAAACTACCATGCCGACACATATATTTTCCTGTATAGTGGTCAAACTTTGCATGTAGTGTAGCGACTTGTAAAAGCGAGAGGCAGAGAAAGAAGTCTCAAGCCGGCGGCCTGTCAAGAACACGCTCGTGGAGGGAAACGCGTCCCTGCAATCGCTTTGGCATCTCGTGTCTTATCAAGGTCACATAAGTTGAACGCCGAATGGGGAGGGTGCCACTCAGGGATAATAATAAGTAAGATAATCTAATGCTAACTTGCTATCATGATTATAAAGTGAGTAACATAACATCTTCACTCTTTCTCCATATTTTTTGACGTTTTATCACCACCCAGTGATAAGAATGTGTGCCTCAGATTTGTTAATATGTGTGGTCATGACTCAAGCTTGACATTCTGTTCTTGTCTGTATCTGTGGAGAATACAATATTCTTGCTAGTAAGACTACGAGCAGTCGCCGCTCGATATAGCGGCGTTTCCCCGCACACTCGCCGGGAGCTGAGCCGGCAGCCGGACATGATGTTGCCTCGACGAGGTCTCCGCAGTGACTGCGCTCTGGCGAGAGTTGTTGGCACTGATATATACGGAACATGCTTAAGCAATATCCAATCAACTGTCAGCGGGTTTTCTTGAACTCTTTCCCTTTCTGACAACACACTGGGCAACGCAAATATCAACGAAAGGGACGGTTACCTGTGTCCTCACGCATATGCTGCAGGCATGGCATACATACAGCTTGGTGTTGTGTGACCACGGGCACCACCTCGGCCGCGTCCCCTTCGTTGCCTTCCAAGAGTGGGAAGCAAGTCTTGTAGTTACTCATCTGCGAAGTCCTCTATGGTCCTTAGTCCTCCTACTAGTGGAGGGGACACAGGGTTGTCGTTCTCTTGCTCTTTGGCGTTGACGAATCTAGGCTCTCAAAAAGTCAGGTGGGAAGTATATCGTAGGAACTGTGCCACATTGTAGTCCCCTTCTTGTACTTTCAAAGTTGCCTCGGGAATCCTTTCGTCTTGAATTAAGTACTTGGTTTTCCAAGCTTCTTTGAGCTCCGCATGAAGATCTATTCTGCGTAGGTCAATAAAGCTCTCACTCGCTTTCGCACTTTCGTTGACATTCATAACAACATTTTATCAGACCCATATGAACTGCAAATGGGAGTTCCTCAAGGATCTGTCCTTTCGGTTCCCCTGTTTGCAGTCTCAATAAACAGTGTCACCTTGTGCATACCTTAGTCCTTCATGTCCTACTTATTCGTCGACGACTTGGAGATTTTCTATAGGTCAGTCAACATTTCCGTTGCCGAACGACATCTGCAGATTGCATTGAACAACATCTGTGATTGGTCCCGAGCACGTTGCAAAAAATTTTCTGTCGATAAAACACAATGCATTCACTTTTGTCGAACTTTCCCCTTCACTTTGACTACTTCCCCGACGGCGACGACAATGACAACACGGATGGATGATGACACAGACGGAGACGACCACGACGTGTGGGAACCCCCTGCCCTCCCCATACGCTTGTGACTAGTTCTGACCAGCACCGGCCTGTCCAACCCTTGTCCCCTCGCGTCATCCCTTATGTATCCCTTCGTCTCGATTAGCCAAGTTGCATAAATATGAGACCTTCAGCAATATCCAATCAATTGCAGTAGGAATATGCACGTAGATCCACGTCTTACCCTAAACGATGTGCAACTAGAATTTAAACCACACGTTCATGTTCTTGGCTTGGAGTTTGATACTAAACTAAATTGGAGATACCACGTCACAGAATTGCGCAAACGATGTATGTTGAAATTAAATATCCTTAAAGTTCTTAGTAACACTTCATGGGGTGCGGACAGGACATGTCTTTTGCGAATATGTTGTTCACTGGTTAGGTCCGTATTAGACTATGCCTGTTGGGTCTACTTGTCGGCCCGTGATTCCATCTTGAAACTTCTCGATACTGTCCACCACAGTGGTCTCCGGCTGGCGCTGGGTGCATTTCGGACCTCCCTTGCAAAAAGACTGAATGACTTGTTGGGCAGATACGTATTAAAGACCCGGGCACTGTGTAACCATCGACGCTCCCCCATGACCATGACGCTCTTTTTGATGAGAGTTTTGTCCGTCACTTTGATACCAAACCATTGGCGACCCTTCCTGTCGGATTTTTAGAATTTAAAGAAAAGTGGTGCGAAGAATGGCATATCATGCAAAATAATAAGCTTAGCGAAATAAAAGGCAATGTAACACCTTGGATCTCTTCAAGGCGCTCTTCTCGACGCGAAGAGGTTGTTCTGTCCCGTCTACGCATTGGACACACACATCTCACTCAAGGATACCTTTTAAAAGGTGAAGACCCACCACCCTGTGAGCAGTGTGGTGAGATTTTAACTGTTAAGCACATTTTAGTAGAATGTCCTCAACACATGGACGAGAGGAATGATTTTAAACTAAAACCTAATTTAAAAAAAATTTATCTGATGAATCTGAGAACATAACCAATGTTTTAAAATACCTGAAATCAACACGGCTGTACAATAGGATTTAAAAATAACATGCCATTATATATATATATGATAACCTTAGTGTTGTGTGCCCTTAAACCCTAATAACTAACTAACTAACCAAAAAATAGCCTTCTTATCAGCTGCGAGATCTTCAATACGCTTCGTTATCGTGTTCCGAGATAACACATTGTAACTCGGACATGCCACTTTCAAAATATCTTTCAACTGCTCGCAAGCCGAAATAGGCCATAAGTACTTGGCAATCGTCGTTACAATAGCCTTCAATATTTTATTATCCTGAGGGTGGTTATCATTCCATTTCGTCACAATGGGGGCCTGCATACAAGTCAACGTTTGCTGTTGCTTACTGTTTTTATTTAAGAATGCGTTACATTTCTTTAAATGCACACTTAGATTTGTGGTGTTGCCAGAGAACGCGACCTTAACATCACAATTTTTATAAAATACAACTTTTTCATCTGAAACTTTGCCATTGTTGTCCACTGGAAAACCAAACTCTTTCCACGCGGAAGCGCGGTATTTGTCCGGCGTGTAAAGAGATCTCTTAGACATATTAAATTAACTTATTAAGTAATGTATGTATTTAACAAGAGAAGACAAAAAGTACAATTAACAAATAACGCATAAAATCTAGAGAAAAAACGGCGAGTACAGAAACACGAACACGATTACAGTAACACAACACAAGCACACGTTATTTGGGAATCTCGCTCAGACGATACCACCCTGACTTGACCAGACGACTTGTCACGAAGGTGTGAGCTTCCAGCGCGGCGCGCACCCGGTCTGCGCAACACGTCACAACACAAGTCGGGCATCTATCACTCTGGCACTCGTAAATCTCGGCGAGTTCCGAGCGGTTCTGAGTAAACATACCGGGTGGCGGCGGGAGGATAATATCGGAGCACGTACTGGCCACCTGCGTCGATGCTGAGGGTTGGGCCGGGGTGGGTTAGCGCGATCATTCTGGACTGAAGAGCGCTCGATTGGCGCTAAATTCGAACATTCAATCAAGACGTTGCATCGCTTTAGATTGCGCAGAGTTTGGTACTTCTCCTCCACGGTCTGCTTGAGGAATGTTGGACAGTTATAGAGTGTGTGATCGCCGTCACAAGACGGACACGACCGTGTTTGCGCGGGCGATCGTGGCTGTGGCTGAGTAGGAGGAGAAGGTTTCGCGACAAGCAGCGAATTAATTTTTCGAGTGGGAGTGAAGGGCTGGGAAGCGCCTGTAGGCTTGAGCTTAGTTGAGCTTGCAGCGGAAATATGGTCAAGTCCGCAGAGCTCGTAAGTGCGGCTTTGTTCCTCGAGGAATTTGATGAGCTGTTTGTAAGTGGGCGTGTTATGCGATGAGCATTTGAATTCAAACTGCTTACGTGTGTTTAGATCCAAGTGTGATCGATAACAACAGGAAATCGGCGAGATCACCAATTTCCAACCCTTTGAGAGCGTCAATAGAACTTCTATGAACGTTCAAAAAGAGCTGAAGAGAAGCGTGGTTTCCAGATTTGAGAGGGATGAAGTCCAATACCTGCTGTATGTACATAGCAGCCAATAGGCGTTTATTTTGATACCTGTTGATCAAAGTTGCGTATGCGATTGCATAATTCTCATTTGAAATTATGAAGCTGGAGATCGTTGAAAGGGCAGCGTCTTGGAGGGATGATCTCAAGTAGTGAAACTTTTGCACTGCATTGAGACTAGTATTTTGATCCACAAGAGAGTGGTACAATGCGTAATATTCCGGCCACCGTGCGAGGTCACCATTGCAATTAGTTAATTTAATGGTGTGGAGCAAATTTGTTGAATTAACAACAGCTGGTTGTGGGGTCACTGCTGGAGTAGTGACAATTAGTTGTGAGGCTGCGATGTAACGTTTTTGTGCCGAAAATATTATTTATTATTTATTTAGGGTTTCTTTAAAGCATAGCTTTACATAAATTTTGTAAAATATTACATTCAATGCTTAATGCCCTTACTAATACTACTTATTACTAAAACATATTTCAGAGTAATGCTTGCTTATTGCAGCTACATAACCAATACATATACAATAGTGAATATAGAGTATAAGAACAGGTTGACATACCTACATAATTTCCAATTTCCATACATCTGGAGTAACTTATATAAAAAAGCAGACATTGTGTATTACGGTAATTCAATATATGATAGTGTTATATTCAAGAATAGAATATTTAAAACATGTAACGTAATCTATATTTTACAATAATACTAAGAATAATAATAGTAGTAATAATAATATAATTATTATACACTTAGGGACTAATCTAAAAGTAGGAACTGTAAAATTGGTAGAAAAAAATTGGTAGACTTTTACAGAATAATAACTAATTACAATATTAAGGATGCACAAGGCCACATATTTCAAAACTCATACGTCATGTACTCCACATCCTTCTTAAACATAGATTTTCTCTTTTTGGTCCTAAGTGCCGCTGGTAACTTATTCCAGATGATTGGAAGCCTGTATTTTAAAAATCTTTTTCCGTTTTTTTCTTTATCTACTCTAGGTACAAAGAGACTATTGTTAGTGCGAGAGCGCAGATTGACTTTGCCGGTTGAATATGTGTGTAACGCTGGATATCTTTTGTTAGGGGTGGCGTTGATCATGTCGTATGCCCTAACAATTGTGAGGAAATCGAGGCGCGATTGCATTGTGGGTATAAAATACTGTTTACGAACTTCTGATAGTTTGAGACCACCCTTGAATATATGCAAAGCCCGGTTTTGGGTTAGCTCCAATTTGTTTAGGTTATACTTAGTCACCGAGCTTATTATAGTCGGACAGTATTCGAGAATCGGTCTTATGCAGGTCGTGTAAAAATGTTTGCATTCATAAGGATTTAGGAATTGTCTTAGTTTACGTAATATGTATGTTCTTTACATGCATTTGTTTGTTATTTTTTCAATATGATCCGTAAACGACAATTGTTTATCAATAAATAAGCCCAAGTGTTTTAAAAGTTTACATGGCTTGACATTCACATTGGCAATCTTACTGTAGGTGGAGTATTAACGTCGTCTTTCCCTAAAGACATAACCTGGGTTTTGTCTTCATTCTTTTCAACAAGTTTGTTGAGTACCAATCTTTAATGTTAGCAGAGTCAATTTCAACTTTATTCGACACCTCTTCATAAGTTACCCCCTCTATAAGTGCTAGAAAGTCGTCCGCATAAAGGGTTACCTTACACTGTGTAATACATCTGGGTAAATCGTTAATATACATATTAAAAGCAGTAGGCCCGATTACTGTCCCCTGTGGGATACCGCAGTTTACTGTCAACGCTGATGACAACACACCATTTACTTTAGTCTTAATAGTCCTGTCCGTTAAGAAGCTGGTGAACCACTTTATCGCATCGTCAGAGAAATTGAATTCGCTCTTAAGTTTCTTAAATAAAATATTGTGATTCACACAGTCGAATGCTTTGCTTATGTCTATAGATACTAAAGCAAATTCCCTCAAAGAAATTTTATCAGACAACTCCACGACAAGCGATAACGTAATTAATTTCTTACGTAAAGTAAACATGTCGTTAACCTACAGGGTTGGCTTAGTTGCTTTGGTTTAATGTCCCCTACTGAAAATCAGTTATATAACTGAGTGGGTAGACTCAAAACACAATTTATTTATTTATTTATTTATTTATTTGTTTATTTACCTACATATTATTATATGCCATGAGCATTTGTGTACTCTTGCCATGCATTCATCTTTTCTATGTCTATTTAGATTAGTTAATTATGTTTATTGCAATGAATAAGATGGAGACTCACACGTGTTATGGGAACGTTTTAAAGTTTTAATATATTAAAACCTATCCAACAATACATGATAAATATTGAATAGTGAGCTACGGATATATAAGTATTATATAGGCCTAGTAGCTAAAAAAAAAAAAAAAACAGGATTTGTAATGGACACAACATTCAAATATTTTACTTGTTGGACTATCTTGAAGCAACTCTTTCCAGAGAATATTTTAAACTGAATTACTGGTCGTCTTCAGGTGTCTCTTTTTGGCCTTGAACTATTAGTAGGTACATCAATGTAAGGTTTAACTCATTTCGTATGACAACTCCATCTTAAAGTAAGATAAACAAAAACGATACTTAAACTATAGTTCATTAACAGGACTATGTACCTAAGCCTATTACATTTTTTCTGTTATACATATAGATATAACAAATCTCTTTGCTTGAGCTAAATATAACCAGAAATTTAATGATATTTGTGACAGAAATGCCTCAGGACACAACTTTTGCCTGTGTTACCGGTACTTCTTCCGGGGCACGGGCTTGGAGACGGGATGATTAAAATAGCTACCTAACATGACACAACTGATTGGCATCACGGGATCCTTCTGCCTTGCGTTGTGCAAATTCATGATTTTCGTACAATGAACGCTAGTTGATGTCATTGGTAAATAGCGTGGACAAATCCCAATTTCTTTTGACCAGTTTGTAAGAAGTCTCCTGGTCTTTACATGTTGCTTACACGTCTGCGAGAGGACGCTGATATCTTTCACGTTGAGGTAAGTGAAAACTGGCTGTGTCAATTCCAATGGCAGGCCCAATAAAGAGGGGTTCTCGACGGGTGCGTGACCGCGAGGATGTCGCTGGAGTCGGCCAGGGGTAGAAGTCCCACTGCACCCTCGTGCATGGCCATGTGGGCAAGCTCAGTGCTTGGGCGCTGCGAAAGGTTCATCCACCTCTTCGCTGCTGCTTTCATGGCCTTGTCGAACGGGTGGAACCAGGTCTTTTTCATGGTGGCACCACCATGCATGATGAACTCCATCCTCGGGAGGAGGAAGGTCCTCACGGCGTTCTGCTTCTGCCCGGGCGCCAGCAGGGACTCGTCGATCTTCGCGAGGTCGGCGACCATCCGAGCTATCTCCGCCACTGGCGTCTGCTGGGTCCTGTATCCGGTCGGGATCCCCAGGTGTTGGTATGGCTCTCCCTCGGCCAGAGTCACCATTTCTCCGCCTTGGATGGCGAGCGTTGTGTCCATGGTGTGCTTCTTAACGACGTGCAGCGACGCGCACTTCGCGGGTTTGAACCGTAGTCCCGCCCACGTGGCCGCGTCCCCCACTCTGGCTAGCTGTCGTCTCACCGCCTCTATGTTCTTGGCGGTCAGGACGAAATCGTCTGCATAGGCTAGAACAGAGATTGGGTGCCCCGCCACGTCGTCGCCATCTTCCACCGCCTCGCAGGTGACCGAACGGATGATCGGCTCCATTGAGAGGTTCAACAGGATCGGACTGAGGGGCATCCCTGTTTTACCCCCGCCTCTAGCGGTATCACTGGTGTGTACCCTGCCTTGGTCCGGGTGGTGGTGGCCCCGTTGTACATCTAGGCGACGATCCTTCTCATCTTGTCCATGCTGTTAACAGTGTAACCTTGGTTTCCTTGTTCTGATACGTTTTCTGATTGAGATGTGTTTTCTTTATAGGGCAGTCCACAGCCTTGTGACCTTCTTCATGACACTTGAAACATTTATAAACAAACTTCTTTACTTCAGCTGTTGTTTCCTGTTTCTTATTGGTTTGATTTTTCTTCTGTGGCATCTTCTTCTTGAATTTAGTGTATAACGCCGTTTCATCAGAGTTTAAACCATTAGCATTTTTTCGCCTGTTTGTTTCTTGCAGTAGCTTTGTCTTGATGGTTTCACTCTTAACCTCAGTGCCACTGTTGTCAATTGCCATGAGCATAGGCCCATACTCGTCCGGCAACCCACTCAAGAGAATCGACACCAGCCAATCATCACTTATTTTTGCGTCAATATCGTCCAGTTGGTGTGCCAATGACGAAACTTTGGCGATGTATTCCTCCATGGCCTTAAAGTTTTCAAGTCTGCATGACCACAGTGTACGCTGCAAACCGCAACGCCTGCCCCAGCCTTTATCTTCATAGGCTGCACACAAGTTTGACCATGCTTCCTTTGCACTCTTGGCTGACTGTACGTACGTGTGTTGCTCTACTAGCAAACAAATGGTTGTGCGCGCTTTTCGTTCCTTCCCGGCGTCCACTGGTTTCGCAGTTCCATCCACGTTCGTGCCTGGCTCAATGGCTTCCCACATGTCTTTGGTTTCTAGATAGTTTTTCACCTGAAACTTCCAGTCTTGAAAACCATCTACTCCGTTTAGTTTCTTGATGCCTCCTCCAACAGTTCCTGATGCACGTTCGTTCTCACGAGGCCTAGGCCTAGGCCTACGTTCCCGCACACTGTCCGAACTCCCA
This sequence comes from Sweltsa coloradensis, assembly GCA_024449915.1. Classification (NCBI taxonomy): domain Eukaryota; kingdom Metazoa; phylum Arthropoda; class Insecta; order Plecoptera; family Chloroperlidae; genus Sweltsa; species Sweltsa coloradensis. The sequence goes on along the minus strand of JAMZAV010002868.1, from coordinate 78,354 downwards.
CACACTTCTCACTGTTGTTTACCGACACCACACTTCATACGCTCATTCCTAAGCACACATTACGTATTAACGACGTACTAGGCCCATAACCTATTGGAATAATCGTGTGGTAGGAATTTGGGGTAATCACATCCCTGAGCACGGAGTATAACAAGTTTATTAGTAAGAACAAGAAACGTTACAGAAACATAAGACGGAAGTCAAAGCAATTAAAGTTAACATGGGTAGATACACAAGCTACACATACATGATAGTACATGGTTAGTGACGTCTGCCGCTAGCCGGAGTTGAGTATCGTGTTACACTGCTGGAACTAGGCCTATCGGGTACCAGCCGTACTACAACAGATAGGCCCAGGACTAGCTGTGTCAGATTGATCCATTGTTTTGATACCAGACATCATGCTGTCAGAATCTGACATGGCCTCTCCTTGGCCTAAAACTGTACGGTTATGTCAACGAAACGGAGTAGGTCTTAAATCTACATCAACATGGCAAGGCATGGGCCTAGGCCTAGAATCTAGGCCAATTGTCGTGGAAATACTAGGTCTTCTTGATGGACCCGCTACATCATTAGAATTACGCATACTTACCTGTAGATTAGGCCTAGGGCTGCATCTAGGGATAGACCTACCCTCACCAACATTTTCTTCACGACTTTCCACAGAAAGCCAGCGCTTTGAAACTTTCAATTTGGCTTGTGAAACGTTCTATCGTTTATTCATCTGACGAAAAACTCTTCCCTTTCGTCCCATGGTCAAACAGTTTGAAATTAGTAAGAAAACGGTGTCAAGTACGAATTTGACAACTAGTTACATGAACAAACCAAAACACTGTCAACGATATTTGTTGACTAGTTATGCATGGATATGCACGAAAATGGTTTTATTTTTCTTCACTTTTCGTTTCAGAAATTGAAAATTATGGTGTTTTGTTATGTTATCGTTTTTTAAATTAAAAATCATGTTTTTACATAAAATCATGGATAAAACAAAAAAGGTTAGTTTTTTAAAGTAGGTATATCTGTTGTGGCCCTAAATGTATACTTAGGCCTAGATATGAGCGTCAAAGATTAGATTAGATGTAGATTTTTCCAGTGAAATTGGTAAGTTTAAAGATTTAAATAGAAGAGAAGCAGAGATCTCCCGCATACAAAGGTGAATTTTTAAAAAAAAAGCAGTTTTGACAATAACTTACTCTGCATATGTTAACTGTAATTTTTTTAAACAAATTGTAAATAAATCAACTTCTAAAGGGCATAGCCTACTAGAATAGATCTAAGCTTAACAAAGAATCTTGTGTTAAGTGTAATGCACTGTCACACTCGCGACCTCTTTTTTAGGCCTACTTATGCCCCACTAGCTTGGAAGCCATATTGTGGCGTTTACTACCTTTGACTCCACAGTTAGACGATAAATTCCTTTATCTATCAGATCCTAAATAAATTTGGAACTAATTTGAATCTCCAATTAGCTGACTCGGTTGTTGGGCGCCATATTGTTATTACAATAATTACTATGCTAGAATTGTCACCTCGTGACTCAAGGTTCCACACTGCTCGGCTCCAGCTGAAATACACCCTATGTATGCACAACAAACCTGACTGCAGCCACCTTGTGTCGTGGTCGGGGACAGGTTGCGTCACGTGCCTCTGTTACCCAGCAGGTACAGACCCTTTCAAAACCTTCAACCCTTTCCAAATTGGGACTACCCTGATACAAGGATTCAGGTAGTTGTCTAACTACAAATTCTGTTGAAACGTGTAGTGGTTACCAAACATATATTGGGGTTATTTAAGTATGGTGGTACATGTTGCAAATGCCCTACCTAGTCGGATCCTTCTATTATAAATGAGGTGGCTAAGCCCAAGTTGACAGTGGTCTGATGGACCTTAAATCTACTAAATTACTATTATCTTAAATATTATTGTTGTACTCATCTGATTGTCGTTTGTGTCCGTCGTATAATTGTTGTTTGATCGATGGTGGGAGTAAGTTACGATATCAATGCACTGATATCGGCAAAATCACGGGTACGTCGTAATCCTTGTGCTGTTGTTATGTTAGGGACGCTCCTTCGTGTGCCGTCTGCTTGTTTGGGATTTGCCGGTCACTTGCCTCCTGCGAGAGTCACCCCTGGATTACGGCGTCATCTCCCGGTATATCGTTGAAACTAGTTAATTTTGGTCTGTTCGTTTAAAATGTTATTGTCGTAATGATTGTTCTCCTCACTTGATGATCTATTCCCAGTCAACGCCTATTAATTTCAAATCTGCTCTTAAAAGGCTTTCTTCTCGGTGTCTGACTCAATCGCGACCTCTTCCGCCTACTAATTTCTAATTTACTCTTAAATGTCTCTCTTCTTTGCTGCCTTACTCGCTCGCAACCATTAGCGCCTACTTATTTCGAATCCGCTCTCAAATAACACTCCTCTTCTTCACTTGGCTTCTCGCGACTTTAGCGCCTACTAATTTCGAATCCGCTCTCAAATAACACTCCTCTTCTGCACTTGGCTTCTCGCGACTTTAGCGCCTACTAATTTCGAATCCGCTCTCAATTAACACTCCTCTTCTTCACTTGGCTTCTCGCGACTTTAGCGCCTACTAATTTCGAATCTACTCCCCAACAGCACTCCTCTTCTTCACTTCGCTCGCTATCGCGGCACTCTTATTCAAATCACCTCGCTTATCGCGACCTTCCTTCACTCCCGACACGCACATCACCCGACTCTTCACTAATGACTTTACGCACGAGGACGGACAATAGTCCCGTACCTCCCTCACTCCCGAGCTCACGAAGACTGCCTTGACTTTTCTTGCCGTTTCCTCAGCTCCTCCTCGGTCAGCTGAGCTAACCCCGTGGAATCATGGGAATTCCCCGAAAAACTGTCTTTCGCCTATACCCGGCTCGCGCTAAAACCCGCCCTAGCTGGCTTCGCTCTCCGCCATATACCCCTGTGGTTTCCGTCGAGGCCTTCATGCTCACAACGATTGGGATGTGTGTGGGCCTTGGCTACCTCTCCATCCTTGGACTGTTCCTCGAAGCCACTTATCTCCGTGTTCGCTAGGGCAGTCGAGCGGATTGATTCCGACTTCATGTCGGCTCAGTGTGCATCGCTGCACATTGGTATACCGTCTGGTGTCGCCCTGCCAGTCATTGCCATTCATTCTAATAGCTCGAGGGCTGTTTTCGCGACACTCTTGCCTCGAACTAATCTCTTTACCCAGGCCCAGACAATTCGCCTAGCCTCTATTGCAGTCCCGGTTTATTCGTTTCTTCGTTTCCACCCTCGATTGGGCCTTTAAATTCCAACTCGACACCTTCTCGCGGTTTGGCCCGTGAATAGGGGAGTTTCACTCCCTGAAACTAATGGCGAGCTCTGGGTCGTCGTCGGGGAAACCCTTCCCTTTGACTACCTCCCCGACGGCGACGACAAAGACAACACGGACGGATGATGACACAGACGGAGACGACCACGACGTGGGGGAACCCCTGCCCTCCCCATATGCTTGTGGCTGGTTCTGACCAGCACAGGCCTGTCCACCCCTTGTCCCCCCGCGTCATCCCTTACGTCCCTCCCTTCGTCTCGGTTAGCCAAGTTGCATAAATATGAGACGTAAAGCAATATCCAATCCAATCCAATCCACCCTCGATTCTTCCTTTGCTTGCTGAGCTTTTTGTAGATTATTAGCCTCATTAGCCGTGGTTTGATGACTTACAACACCTTCCTCTAATTACATGTTATGCATACATTATATCCTGTTTTTTGCATTTTGATAGGCCAATCAGTTATTGAATAAATTATAGTGAAATTTGCATTTTCATATGCAAATGAGCTGTTTCAAAAATATTTTGTTGTAAAAGAAGGTCCAATGGAGGCACGGAGAAGCCGTTCCATTACAGTACCCCCTCTATGTTTCAGCTAGTTATTTACACATTTGATTAAACATACCCCTCAAATTACCACCTGTTAATTATGACCTTCATTTTCCATCATACCACTAAAATATTTTTTCTTTTATCAAATTTATTGAATACCTTTCATCATTACATTTTATTTTGATATTCAATTTTATGTTACTTAACACACCCAAAAGATCATGTCAAAGCATGACTACCACACCCTAATTAAAATCAAAATCAAAATTATAGTCCAAAATTCAAAGTCCAAGTCTGGCCTAACTCGACTACAAAATACAAAACTAACATCTACTGCGACATATCACGTTGAATCCAGATACAAATCAAAATCTAAGTCAAATAGAGTCAAAGTCAAATTCAAGTGGACAGACCGCCTACGCCAACAGCCTATCTCATGGTTTCGCGTGGATCGTGCTACGGGTGGACAGACTCGACTGGCTCGTTGCATCGCCGTGGTAACTTCCGCGTCTGGTTCTTCACCTTCGCCTCGGCTCGCGCTTGCTGCGTGCCGACCAATCACAGCCCGTCTTCATCCATTCATCCCCCCAGCTCGGCTGCAGCCACACTCGTCGGTCAGCTGTGTACAGGTTTCCCCCAGTTTTTTCGCCTCGCCCGTGCTTTCTACACTAGCTGCGATAACCAGCCTACCTAGCTACTTCCACCGACCCCCTCTGGCGCCGAACCCCTGACTGTTTTTCCTGCACCTACTCTCCTAATTTCGCTTTCTTTTTGGATATGGAATACAGCATTCTACATTTACAAAATACAAATCACCTTCTACAAAATACAACATATAAAACATGAAATATGAAATACTAATACCAATTATGAAATACTAGTGCAACCATGTGGTCGTTTCTTCCTAACACGTAAGGGTCATTCCGTGTCAAATCAACCAAACCGAGGGTCAAAAAAAACTTCACCGACTCAGATTTTCACAATTTTTTGTTTGAGTTAAACCCCCCCAAAATACCATAAATCCAAAATTTTAGGTCTCTTCGTTAAATATTTTTTGAGTTACAGCTGGTCAAATATTGCTCGTAAACTCAAATTTGGGTTCGCGCGCTTTAGCGATAAATGCAGTAGCTCTGAAACTATTTGTCCTAGAAAGCTCTTCCATAGTTCATTTGAAAGCTGTTGCAAAAATCTATTCATAATAACTACTTTTAACATTGTTTTGAGCAATTTATATGTTATTGTGCTACAGTGTATGTTTTGACCTTGAATATTTCCAAAAAGGTATCTTTGAAACAAAAAATAAAAAATTGGCTTGATCTTTGATGTAAGTTCTATGTGTGTGCCAAATTTCAAGATGGGGGTGCAATGGGTTTAGATTCTGTAGCTAAATGAATACTGGAAAATGTTTAAAATTCAGTTTTTCCCAACTTTAAATTTTCTTTTAACTTTGCTCAATAGTAGGAGCTTACTCATCAATTACTCAGAGACATAAATATAGTACATAGGCTGCATTACAGTGAGATATGTTTATGAGGGTTATACCTACCCAATTTCGATAAATTATGGTTTCCAACTTGTGAGCTTAATGTCTGCTTGAGATGTTTCTCTCTTGCTCAGTGAATATACTCGTCCTGTCATAGTTGTCGGGTCAATTTTTGTTAGTATGTAACCTAGGGCTCCTGTTAGGATATCTTGTATCTGCAAAGGCCCATGTGGATGAAGAAAGCTTAATGTCACCTATTTCTTATTGTTGTTGAAATAACACACGATGCCCACCAGTGGCCATCGTACACACACGTCACGAAACCACGTACATCTTCAAGCTGAAGCTTGGGCTCCAAAATTGACACATACTCTTCTCTAAATAGCGTTGAAAAGGAAAAGATTTTTGTAGCTACAGTAGTGTTTGAAATTGGTATCAAGCAATGTAATTTCTGGGTACCAGAGATCGTGCTAGCAGCCAAAAACCGTTCTTTAAGGAGATGTTCATGGGTGTCATGGTCCTCATTGTACAATAGAAAAAGAACACATTTGTCAAGGTTGGAATTGCCCATTCGTACAACTGCCTTGGTGTCATTATTTGGTCTTGGTATGCTCTCTGCAGACTTGCCCGTACTGCCAGCCTCTTCACCGTTCCGCTCAAACCATCACAAGCACCTTTTCCGTAAGAGGTAGCCGAAAAATGCCACTCTGCAGTAATACCATGAAAATCCTCTTTATGTAGACAAAGATTTACAAAGTTCTTTCGGTTTTTGTATTGGGCTGCAGAGCCATCAGAAAAGTAAATTATTTTCTTTACTGCCCGAGGGAACTTGTTTTCTAAGAATTCTATCAACTTAGTTTGAAAAAGGTGAACGGCCACAGTATCATGGCGAAGACATTCTGATATTATCACAAAACTTACATGTTTGTCTCACCATTCTCATTGTAGTATGCCACAAAAGGATGAATTGTGGCTTGGGCATTGTTCCAATGGTATCCTTGGGCTGCATCTTGCAAAACCAAATGATAATTTTCCGCAAAGTCACATATCACTAAAAATTCCCCATCCTCCAGCTGGCTTTTTTGTGTGTTTGAAATTCTGATTGCTGCTTTGCAATGAAAGAGTGTCGCTTCAAATTAATCAACTGATCACAAAAAAACATCAAAAAATTCATCGGCGGATTTAGTTAATGTTCAAGATTGCAGCGATCTACAGGGCACCACTGTTTATACGTAATGTTTTCAATCATTTCCCGGTCCATGATATCTAGCAAATTGTTCTTTAACAGAGTTGCATCAGGGCAGTGAGGACAGTCTGATAAATAACACTGTGGTACAGGTGGATCGCACATCATAGTTGCTAAGCACTCTTGGTAGGATTTTAATGGGACATTGTCTTCTTTCGTGAGTTCTGGGATTTTCGCCCCTACCAACATCAATTTGACATTTTGGTGGATGGTACAGACACACACCGAGTGTGTTCCATTAGATCCTGCTAAAACGCAATTTTTGGGCCGCAGCTCAGCAAACTTTGAGAACCCTATATTTTCTGCTGGAAATTTATTTTTGAATTCTTCATAAATTTCTTTTAAATTACTTAAAACAAGTCTTTTCTGAACCTGCACCCGAACGCCTGCTTGCTTTACGGACACATAGTCTTTTTTCCCTGGCATGGATCGGCTTATTTCGTCACTTTCGTAAAAGTTGCACACAAGGTCAGCAGTATGCTGCGGAAGACTCTTTCCTGGTTTAGGGTTTGGCGTAGACAAAATCCCTTTTTGTTTTACTAACATCTTGGCTTTACGTACCATAAAGTTGGTTGCTCCAAATTCTACTTCAGTTTTTTTTTGAGTCCAGCTTTGAGGTAAAAACACTAAGAATTAAAACTTTTTCACTCTTATCGGTTGAGTTGTTAAATTTGTCTTTGAGTTGAGTTAACATCTCAACTGCTGCAAAATTGGCATCATCTTCTTTGTCACTTTGTTCATCAATATGCATAAGTTTCTCTTGGAATGCCTTCCCAATTTTTCGTAATTTAGACCTTGGGTATTTTAACTGCTTCATCTTTTTCTTAATTACTGGAGATTCTCCGATTGCTACCAGAGACTCGTTCAAGGCATTTAAAGCAGCATCAGGATAAGTTTCACGGTCTTGTACAGCTTGGGAACTAGGCCCCGGACTAGTTAAAATAGTCTCTGGCTCAGCATCATCATCAGTAGATAGGTCGATTGTTTTATATCTCTAACTAACTGTCTGCAATAATCACATATCTTCATACCCATAGATAATCTGGCAACTTATCACAGGCCCTCTCTGCAACGAGCACACCTCCGTTCCCACCCAGTTTAACCCATCCTATCCAACATCCTCACTCCTTCTCATTAACCCCACACGTCTTCCCTTACTTTCCTCCTATTGGAAAGAAGAAAACATGGTGGTTATCCACAATTTTGGAAAAAGAAAATTTGGAAGATTCCAATACAATTGACATGGGCACTGATAACTCTACTGTTGAGTGCCCTAAAACAACATTAACTAACTAACCATCCTAGGTTTAATGTTACTGTTTGAAAATGTTATTTATTATATTTATTATATAATTTGTCTTTTTCGGAAATTATCAACATGTCGATGGTAAATCTTATACCTATTACCCTTTCATGTTTGAAAGTTTACAAGTTCATTTTTATGCACGTGCAGACATGGTGCAGCGGCAGCCATGTTCCCATTAAACTTTTTTGCACGTGGCCATTTGAATAGATAGGCTAGGCCTAGTAGGCCTAGTCATTGAGTTTGCGTAGGCCTATATTCTGAAAAGTTACTTACCTCCAAATCAGAGCGGCAAACCAACTACTTGCTGATATTTTCCTTTTGATATCCATCGAAATGTTGTCATTTTGTTTATTTTCAATTCTGATCTTGGCGCATCCAGAACACATTTTGTAGGCACTACGCTTAACGTGTAATTTCATTAACCCATACAACAATGACAAATTTTGGTCGTAAAAAAACACCCCTCATCTTCTCTTTTTTTGCTTTCCACCGCAATTACCTGGCTACAGAGGTGGCGAGCTTCCCCAGACATTTCGATATTTAAAATCGAAAACGAAGCAAGGTAGGTTCCGCTCTTGTTTGGACTCCACAGTACATGACGTTGGCTTCAGTTTCTGCTGAATGGCCTTCAAATTCCAACTCGACACCTTCTCGCGGTTTGGCCCGTGAATAGGGGAGTTTCACTCCCTGAAACTAATGGCGAGCTCTGCGTCGTCGTCGGGGAACCCCTTCCCTTTGACTACGTCCCCGACGGCGACGACAAAGACAACACGGACGGATGATGACACAGACGGCGACGACCACGACGTGGGGGAACCCCTGCCCTCCCCAAAAAGCTTGTGGCTGGTTCTGACCAGCACAGGCCTGTCCACCCCTTGTCCCCCCGCGTCATCCCTTACGTCCCCCCCTTGTCTCGATTAGCCAAGTTGCATAAATATGAGACGTAAAGCAATACCCAATCTACTTCAACTCCTCAGTTGAATAGAGTTATACTTCTAATTTATAAAACTGGTTTAAATTACTGAAGAGGATTATCTAAATCAAACACATCTTGGAGTTCAATTGCTTAAGTCATCATGTAACATCGAAAATTCCAACTCGACACCTTCTCGCGGTTTGGCCCGTGAATAGGGGAGTTTCACTCCCTGAAACTAATGGCGAGCTCTGGGTCGTCGTCGGGGAACCCCTTCCCTTTGACTACCTCCCCGACGGCGACGACAAAGACAACACGGACGGATGATGACACAGACGGAGACGACCACGACGTGGGGGAACCCCTGCCCTCCCCATATGCTTGTGGCTGGTTCTGTCCAGCACAGGCCTGTCCACCCCTTGTCCCCCCGCGTCATCCCTTACGTCCCTCCCTTCGTCTCGATTAGCCAAGTTGCATAAATATGAGACGTAAAGCAATATCATATCATATGACCTCGCCGACCCGCACCTTTTGACCGTTATCTACACAGCGTCACCTTAGTACTTATTTGTGTCATATCTACTTTTCGTTTTATTGAAGTTAGATGTTTTAGTGTTATTGTTGTGCTCATTGTTAAGAAGAGAAGAATAACTACCACCTCCTTTACCGTTTTCTACACTTGTCCCCAGGGGTATGACCTGCTTCGCCCCCAAATTAAAAGAACCCTTTTTATCTCAAAACCTTTTCTGTTATGCATGGAGGAGCAGTTTTACAATAATACATAATATGTTAAATTTATACAATGCAACAACCATTGTAAATAAAAATCCATTTTAAATGATATTATTTTTGCGAATATCGGCCGCAGGTATATACAAAAACAATTAAGTTAAAAAAGAAGAGATTTGACCATTATGTGCAGCCGTTTGTCTATATATTATACTAAAACACTTTTTTCATTTGAGTGGTCATAATAGGAATGTGGTCATGATGCCTACTCGATAGCGGGTTGGTTGTTACGGTTGGTTTTATTTTACAATCCCGGAAATTGTGGTTGCAATTAAGTCTACAGAAGCTACCAAATGGCTTGGTAAAGTGTTAGCAAGGATCTTAAACACTTTAATCCTTTGAATCGTTCTTTCTACAGGAACACGGGCTCAACCAATTGAGCAGGTTGCATCAGCATCATCCTTTGAAGAAGGGTGGTCGGTAAGGTGACCATATTTTGAAAGTTACAAACCGGGACAATTAAAGTGTAAGAATGGATTGGATACAGTACACCACACTGGTATTGGTGGTGATGGTATTTTAGTTGAGTGTTATTCAACAAGTAAAACTTCCTACTTCAAACATGAATAATGCCTTATTAGTTGACCGATTTGAATGAAATAAAAAGCAAATACATACGTTACATATAATCCTCGTGACGATGATAATGACCTCTTGAGAGGAGGTTTGTGTCTGTGTTGTACATGTGCTAATATGGTCAACTGTTACATTTTAATTCACTTATTTCGTGGTTTATCGCTCCAATCATTACGCTAATATGCAAGTGTATCAATTGAAAAGTTCATTGCCTTCTCGTTCGATTGCTATACTTAAATTTAAAAATGTTGAGTTAAATAAACTCACGGTGTCAGACTAGTAGTTCTCGACATATGAGAACATTGCAGCCAGAGCATGGCCCGGGCGTAGTTGCGGACGCTGATTATTTCCTCAGCGATACGGTTTGCCGGCAACAATGGCACAACCATCAGTTTCGTCATCACCTTCCGTATCTTGCGGTCATGCAGTCTTTGGTTTCGCAATTCTTGGATTGACGCTGCATGCCGGTCAATTGCCTGCGTCAACATTAACGACTATATAATAAGAACAAATAATCATGCTTATACGTACTATACAATTGTGTTGTTGTCCAGATATAATTTTAAATAATAGAATACCAAATTACTTCTAGAAGTTCATTTGTCACCCTGATAATTGAATGAAATAATTTTTTTGACTTTGAAGATTGTCGAAATATTATTATTGTAGATAAAGAATTTTAGAAATTTAATCATTGCTCTTTAATAATATTTACATCTATCTCACTCTGGCGTACTTGCAAAATGTTATTAAATACATAAAGCCGAGATGCTGTGGCCGGTCGGATATGGATATGGGGCATATGGGAACGTATTTATGTACGCGTAACATACCTTACAACAATGGAACCAACACCCCAGTATCCTGGCTGCTGGGAATTCTTGGTCGAGAGCCGAGAGGTCGTAAGCCGGTTTCAAAGTCACACATTACTGACTTAATATTTATAGTTGGGTTGGTTTCTTGAAGATGTTGAAACACTTGGGCATATGCGGCTCTTGTCTTTTGAGTCATGAGCACGAATACTGCCTCAGAACTTCAATTACGTCAAAATAACAATGCTGCAGAATATTGCCCCGCAGGAACTCTTGAATTTCTCGCCTTTTGTCATGCAAGTAAGTCCATGGATCTGCTTGATTCGGCGCCGACACCTCGATGTCGACACACGAATCGAACACCATCGTAGCGATTTTGAGCGTTGCCAAGTCTTTTAGGCTTCGAGGCTGTCGGAGGGGCGGCATCTTAGATCTGAAACAACCCACAAGGTTTGCACATGTTGTTTCCTTGTAACAAGATCGAGCCTATAACTTCATTGTGCAGGCAAACACAAACATAACTACAGGGGCTTGCAGCTCTGGAATCGTACTCTCCCAAACTTTAATCAGAGCTCAAATCCAGTCTATATACGAGAGTTTCAAGAAGGCTTTGGCGCCGCAGTATCTACTAATTTTGGGCGACTGATGGGCAACGAATGCTATTTTAACATTGCTACGATGTGCGGATAGGAAGAAGTCAAGTATTTTTCAATATGATTAAAAAATTTGTACGACGCAAAATGTCATTCATTATAGGGCTATCGGATAGGCCTAGATAAGATTATTACCGTAATAATGGAATACTTTTTATATCAAAAACAGTCCAACCAATGTTTAAGGCAAAATTGCGACAATATTGTACCGTGTCGAAAAACTACGCTACACATACAAATATCCCTCGTCCACAATAAATTACACCTCTAAAAGCTCGTGTGGCATTGTTATCTATGCCATTTTGAAAGAAGTTGCTTCTCGATAAAAATGACTGACTTATGAACATATTCTTACAGAATGCAGACAAGGCAATGCCAACTGGTGATCAATTGCGTGGGCGTGGCCACTGTATCTATTTGCAAGTAGGCCTATTGCTTTTGAAGTGAAATGCACCATGTTACAGTTGGTCCATAGTAAAAGAAAAATCCCTGAAAATGTGATATTTGCGACAATATAGTGTCACGATGAGCCTCACTACATATCTTCACATATTACTCACTACCAAGAAATTACACATCTAAAAGCACATGCGCCACTGTCATCAACACTTTTTGAAAAACGTCAATGCACCTTGCGTGCAGTTCGATATGACCTCGCCGCCCCGCACCTTTTGGCTACTATCTGCACGCTCACAGCACAGCACAGCAGAGAGCCTCGCCTCGCAGTCGGTCTGTTGTTCTTGTCCCAGGCGGACGTGTTTTGTCCGCGTTCTTTTCTCTGGTCACATTGGGCCTCCACATTACACAGAGTTAGCTTCTGTTGCTGCTGTATGTGTTGCTGTTCAAGTTTTTGCTGTGTCCTCGTTCTCATTCATCATTCTGTTTAGGAGGTTGTCTGTTCTGTCCAGACTGGAAGGTTAAGCTCTCTCTTTATTCTGTCCTGCTTCGTCATCTCAGTGTTGTGCTCTGTCTGTTTGTTTAACCACAAACAAGCACTGTAATTTAAAATTTTCAAATGTTCCCTTAGCCGAAATGATGTAACAAACTTCTATATAAAAATATATGTGCTTACACGCTTCCTTGGATTGTGCAGGTGTATAAGACACATTCTGCTGTACATCCTCCAATTGCTGTTTTCTGTGCCATCAGCAATTCTCATCACAATATCACATCAATATTGCTTTATATCCAACTTTTCTTTATTCTATATGAATTCTTAATCTAGTAGGGTATTCTATTATTTTGCATCTACTTTACTTTAACATAAACACTAATCAATCAATCATCACAAACAAAATTTATATAATATATATTATATATATATATATTATATATAATATAAAATGTATATATACTATATTGATATTATAGTATATAATATCAATTAATACTATGACAATCTACTACATCATTGCTGTTTTCTGTGCCATTAGCAATTCTTATCACAATATCAATCATTATTGCTTATATCCAATTTTTCTTTATTCTATATGAATTCTTAATCTAGTAGGGCATATTTTGCATCTACTCTACTTTAACCATAAACACTAATCAATCAATCAATCATCATATATATACTAGACACATTCTCCTGTACATCATTGCTGTTTTCTGTGCCATCAGCAATTATTATCACAATATCACATCAAAAATTGCTTTATATCCAACTTTTCTTTATTATATATGAGTTCTTAATCTATAGTAGCGCATGCTATTGTTTTGCATCTACTCTACTTTAACAAAAACACTGTGTTCATCATTATTAATCAATTAATGAATCATCATATATATCTATATATATATATATATATATATATATATATATATATATATATATTAAAAATCAATCATCATACATATCAATATCAATATCCATATCAATTATCAATTATGCTTTATATCCAACTATTCTTTCTTCTCACACTGTGTATATCATTATAATTACTATCACTTTTATTATTAATTTTTAATTATAGACTATTCACTTTCTCTGCAAAGAGTTATACTTGTACACTGTACTAGTCTAAGTGAATAAAAATCATATCTAAAAATTCTATCTATCTATCTATCTACTATGTTCTGTCCGTGCAGCCTGAGGAGTTCATGTTCAGACAGTGCTAGGTTCTGTTCAATGTGACATTAGGCCTTGACAAGGTTTATGTGCTGTGCTTTTTTCCGCTCTTAGTTCCGCTCTTGTTCGGACTCCACAGCACATGGCGTTGGCTTCTGTTTATGCTGAATGTGTTCAGTTAGTCTGTTATCTTTAAGAGGATGTCTGTTCTGTCGAGACTGAAAGGTTTTGTTGCTACTCAGTAAAAGGTTCTCCGTCTATTCTGTCCACATAAGTTGTGTAGTTTATGTTTAGTCGGAGTTTGCTTTCTGTTCAGTGTGAGATTAGAGGCTTGACACACTATAGTTGTGCTGGTTTCTGTGCTATTTTTGTTGTTGTTGTTAAATTAAGTTATACATATTATTTATAAAACTGGTTTAAATTACTGAAGAGGATTATCTAAATCAAACACATCTTGGAGTTCATGTGCTTATGGCATCAAATTCCAACTCGCAACCTTCTTGTGGTTTGGCCCATGATTAGGGGAGTTTTTCTCCCTGAAACTAATGGCGAGCTCTGGATCGTCGTCGGGGAACTTTCCCCTTCCCTTTGACTACCTCCCCGACGTCGACGACAATGACAACACGGACGGATGATGACACAGACGGAGACGGCAATGACGTGGGGGAACCCCTGCCCTCCCCATACGCGTGTGGCTGGTTCTGACCCGCACAGGCCTGTCCACCCCTGTCCCCCCACGAACGTCAATTCCTGTGTTTCCACGTGGGAGGTTGCAAACTTTAGGAATCGTTCAAGTGCCTTTATGTAAGACGCTACCGATAAATGCCGATAAATTCTTTTTGGTGGCCACCATGCTGTTAAACCAGTACCGGGACCGGTACCGGTAGCCCTGATCCACGATTGTGATATTATTGCACTGGTATCTTCATTTGGGAAATATGCAATGCAGTACATTGTAACTTTAAAGCCTACAATCAAATGACTGTTTTAGGAAAATTAGGAAAAGAAAATACTTATGAAAGATTGGAAGGAAGTACAGGACTACCACAATAGATAGACTAGGCCTACTGTAACAAATATGTTTTACAATTTGAATTTAGTAACTCTTCAAGTAGGCCTTAGGCTTATTGATTAGTTCACAAAATAGCTTAATGTTGACATTCAACCAGCGCAACTAGTTTGGTAAGGGGTATTTTTAATTGTGTTTTAAAAATAATCAAATAAATTTAAATAAATTTTGCAACATTATTTAAAATCGTTTTAGGGGACCTCTGCCAGGGCTCCAGGCCCCCGTTAACAAGATTAAAAAGAGAGTAAATTACGGGGGCCCAACCCTCTAGCCTAGGCGTACCTATTTCAATAATTTTTAAAAACATAAAAAGCAAGCAAAAAACAGAAACAAATATTTTGGACACCAACCAAATTAGTTACTAGTTAGGTAGGCCTACTAGTTCCCAACCAACTATTTAAAATTTTCATAAAATTTAGCCTAAAACATGTTCACCACAGTTATGTTGGCAATTATATTTTCCTATGAGAGAGAGGGGAGGGGAGGAGGAGGCAATTAATCTAAATTTATTTCTGTGTGTAAAAGTGGGAAAACTGCATAACTGTCATCATTCAGAGGAAGTTTTGTAAGCTTCTTGCAAATCAGGTGTACAGGCCAGCACTGTACTGTTTTTGACAATTGTCGTACTTTATAGATTCCCAAAATCGATGAACAACAGGGCACTGTGTACAATTCATTGATATCTTTAAATCGCTTCCCAAGTACTACCATGGCATGGTGTACTGTTGAATAGCATATATTGACAATAACAATTACACTGCCATCAACAAGACCACAAACTGTTAGCGGTGTCCAACTTGAACTTAAATTGTGGGCATTTCATCGACATGTACTGTGGATCTTTACAATTTTCTATCAAAGGGCCCTTTTCATGTCTTTTGGAATACTGATACTTAGGCCTAACATCACTTGTAGTTGTAGCATGCTTAGGAATTGACCTAGAGACACTGTGAATTTCAACTAGACGTCTTACAATTTGTTGTAATGGTTTTTCAGCCTTTCTTATGTGTTTCTTTAGTGGCTGCATATAATTCTCAAATTTAAAGGCACTGAAATTGTCGAGTGGGCCATATTTTTTAACGTCGTCAACAATATGTATCAGCCCATGAATGTTATGAGAGATACGGTGCTCACCGTAAATTTTACCAAAGTTTTCGACAAAGTTTTTAAAAAGATCCTGTGCATAGGAACTATGCACTTCATGATATTCAACACTTGCTAAGATTCTTGTTGCTACATGCAACACCATAAAGTTAATGTACCTGGGATCATTTATGCTGTTGTTAAAAGATTTTCTAAAAACCAAAGGACCTGTGTATAGTAGCAACTGCCTAAGTTCGGTTGCTTTAAATCGACTTATTTCAACTAACGTTCGGGGCTTGCGAGCAAACTCGACTGGGATATATTCTTTGAAAGACAGTAAAATACTTGATGCCTCATGAACATTATGACTTGACAACTTGTAGGGGACCTTGCCATTTATCCACAAGTCTCGTACAAGTTTACGGGTGACACCCAAGCATATCAAGTGCATATAGTCCAATGGTATGCTTTTAACCATATCAAAATCATGTATGTTTTCTAAACATGTTGTGCCTACATGATAGTTATCATCAATGTGATTTATGAAATCTGCATGAGTTCTTGCATGTGCATCAAGTTGTGAAAAGCAAACTCTGTTCTCAATATATTCTCCTTCTACCATACACTTAGTACATGAACTTCTTCCCGAATGGCCTTTAGTTTGACATACAAAGGACTTAGCTGGTGCATCGCATATCAAGGCATGCATTTTTACATTAAAGTGTTCACTTTTAAATTGTATACCATGGGAAATCAAGTCATTAATTTCATCCACAAAGCGTTTTAAAAACACATTAGCATCAGATGGCTTAGCATATCCATGAAAAATGCCAATAGGGAACACTTCCGATTCTGGAAATGAAGAAACGTGGCATAAAATCGGCCACAGTTGACTTGAGGAACTAGTAGAGATTGGCAACCCATCAATACCAACCAGCAAATCTAAATCACGAAGTGAACACTTATTTAAATCAATAGATTCAATAATATTAATAATTCCATAACTTAAGCCAAAATGGTAATAATGCCCGGGGGCCATATCATGTAGCTCTGTTATTGTTGGTGTGGCCATAAGTGTTCGTGCATCTTTTGGTAGGTTTTGATGGCATGGATGTTGTCTTAAAATGCTTAATAGTCCCCCTAATGCATTTAGTGGAACATTATAGGATAAGGCCCATGCAGCAAGATCACAGCCAGAGAAATCTGTAGGCCTAGGGCTATGGACCTCCTGAGTTTCTTCTAGGCCTAGGCCTAAGCCTAGGCCTAGGTCCAACCCTTGGTCTTCGAAAGAAGGACATGGCGTAGGAGGCCTTGACCCTGGACCAAGGCTAGGCCTAGGCTCAAACACACTATCTGACCGCGGACAGGCAGAACCTGGGCTATTTAGGCCTAAGTCATTATCTTGATGTTGATAGCTAGGCCTAGGGCTCGTCGGCCTAGGGCTAGGCTTTGATACGAACTAGTGCTAGGCCTAGGCGCCAAACAGTTCGCGTCTTTGTCAAAACATGCAGACAATTCTTTTGACGTCCTTTGTAAGATTCTATTGAATTGGCGAGTACTTAATTCGCTTAGTGTTTTTCTCGACTTTGGCATTGGCTTACCTCATCTTACACAACTTACCTAGACTTTCCAAGATTAAGGATGATAACTGAAGCACAACTGAAGCCAGAAAGACGACGCCGTCGACGTGTTGAAACTTGAAGGCTTGTACGTGACTCTAGATCACTCTTCACAGTCACCACCGTGAGCGCAGCCCACCGCTTGTGAACGCGACACGGCGGGAACTTTACCACTTGCGTATTATATAGAATGCTGTGAATGACGTCACGTAACCGCCAATGTTTAAAAAATATTACAAACTTACAAGAATTGTAAAAAACAAACATTATATAGATATTTAATCATCCACGTTACTTTACTGTCACATTTAAATAACTTGAGGACGTGTCATGGACATTAGAAAAATATATACAAATTTGAGGTATTGCAAGTTATAAACAAACATCATACTGATATCTAAAGAATATTCTCACGTAACTACAATTAATTTTGCTAAAAATAAGTTAAATTCAAATATTGTATAGACTGCGAAATTAAGTTGAGAATGACATAACATTCTACAGACATTCTGCACTTAATTTGGACATCCTATAGATATTGAATGCTGTATGGGGTATAGTACTTTGACACACAACAATGTTGCCCGGTTTCTGTGCTTTTTTGTTTTATCGTGTTGTACATTTTATTTATATAGTTGGTTTGAATCATCAAATGTGATTATTATTATTATTATTATTATTATTATTTCTATTTCCACTAAAGCTTAGTAGGAAGGTTGGCAGAATAGGGCAGTATGCCCCAAGCACAAGGTGTCTGCCAGTTCCAACTTTGTGATCGTCTGTGTTGTTTCATGCGGTTTGCCTGTCAGTAGGACAGTTGCTTACTTTCCATAAGTTGTTTCCCTGTTTTATTGACATGTATTGTGGGTGCTCAGTTTCAGTGCTGTGGTGTCATGTATCTCAAGCTACCTGTGTCGGTATTTGCCCCTACTGAAAATCATATATGGGATCGAGTGGGTAGATTCTAAATACGAATTTATTTTTATTTATTTATCATATCTTCAATTTAACCTCAATTTTCTCAAATCAATCATGTTGTTACAATTTATTAAGTCAGAATAACTCTGAAATGTGCACCCCCATGTCAACCTTATTATATTTATATTTGCATACCAAATAATTATAATCATTTCATGATTACTAATACTAATGGAAGTAAAGATTTGTAAATATTTAAAATAGTAAAATAATGGGGTAAATTTGTTTTTGCAGTCTGATCGTGTTTAACTTCAAGTTTTTTTTTTCTACCAAGTTCTGAATGTAGTTTGGATTCTTATTTAGCATTTATTTAGTTCTGGACCAAACGCTGAGCATAGGCAGTATGAGTCCCCGTCACACATTCTTCGTTATCTTGGTTGGAGAATTGGGTGGTTAACTCGCCCCCGAAAGTTAGCATTGCTGGGGAAAAACCGGTTGTTTTTCTGAAGGACGATCGGATTGAAAAAGAAACTGCCGGTAGGTACTTGTTCCAGTCCTTGTTATTCTCAGTATAGGCCTTAATTCGTTGTTTGATTGCCTTGATCATTCTTTCAGTCGTATTACCTTATGGGCGGTAAGTAACTTTTGTTTGTTTTATAGAAGAAATAAGGAAAATTCTTATGTCTTGAATCTATCAACCTCTGCTTGTCACTCGATTGAACTCAGTACCTGTCAATAAATTCTAGTATGCTACAATCTACTACTATCTACCTGTGAGGCAGGTGAAATGCGCCGTGTTACAGTTGGTTTGTAACGACAGTAGAATTCATAGATGTTTTAATTAATATCTGCGAAAATATAGTATCGTCGCGATGAACCTCACTACACTTTTAAATATAGCTCGCAACCAATTATATACATCTTGGGGATCATGTGCTAGTGTCCATCATACACTTTTGAATAAATTCCATGCACTGGACGTGCGACATCGATATGACCTCGCCGCCCCGCACCTTTTGACTGCCATCTACACAGGCTACAGTAGTACACACAGCGCAGCGTCAGTCTCGCAGTCAGTTGTAATTGTCGCAGGCAGACGTGTTTGGTCTCCGCTCTTCGTTTTGTTCTTATTCGGTCTCCACAGTACTAGGAGTTGGCTTCTGTTACTACTGAATGTGTTTTGTTTTGTGTGTGTTACCGTTACGAGGATGTCTGTTCTGTCCAGACTGAAAGTTTTTTTTCTCCCTTTTCTGTATATCTTGTCAGTAACGCGCTTGTTATCTCGGTATTGCGCCCCGTTGGTTCCGTCCATACAGCCCGTGGGGTTTATGTTTGGTCAGTGTGAGATAGCTTGTGTTACTGCTGAGTGTGTTGTTCACATTGTTCCGTTAAATGTTTGTTAACTTCAGGAGGTTGTTTGTTCTGTCCTGACTGGAAAGTTCCGTTTGCTTTTTATTCTACCCTGCTTGTCAGGTAATCTCTTGTTACGACGCACACCAGAATAACATGCTGTGTAGTGTGTGCCCTCCCTTGTACTGATGTTGCGACCCCCTACTTCCCTACTTTCAGTTCTTGTCGGGCCATCAAATTCCAACTCGCAAACTTCTCGTGGTTTGGCCCGTGATGAGGGGAGTTTTTCTCCCTGAAACTAATGGCGAGCTCTGGGTCGTCGTCGGGGAACTTTCCCCATCCCTTTGACTTCCTCCCCGACGACGATGACAATGACAACACGAACGGTTGATGACACAGACGGAGACGACCACGACGTGGGGGGACCCCTGCCCTCCCCATACGCTTGTGGCTGGTTCTGACCAGCACAGGCCTGTCCTCCCCTCGTCCCCCCGCGTTACCCCTAACGTCCCTCCCTTCGTCTCGATTAGCCAAGTTGCATTAATATGAGACGTTGAGCAATATCCAATCAATCAATTCAGTTCTCGTCGGGAGGAGGTTTTTGTTCCGTATGTTTGTCAGGGATTCTTGGAATCTGCATACAAAAGACTACCACTGATTGACCAATTAGTCCTACCTTCAGTTATGAAGGTATTTTTTAAACACAAGCTTAAAAAAACAATGTCAAAATTATTTGGACAAGATTGCAAGCCAACATAAACCCATGTTAAAAGTGGTTTAATATTTACTATTTAATAACAATTTGGTACTTGCTTGTGTACTAAATTCAAAATAGATCCAAGGAATTAAAAAAAATGTAGAATCTTCGTTTTTACGTCCTCAGTTCCAAAATTGCATTTAAATATTTTGTTTAAATATGTTCCCACTTCCACATCCTTAATCGGTAGTAATTCGTCAACCAATCTTTCGCACATGCGACTGGACCCCTGAATAGGTGCTCTAGACAAGCAATCCACTGCAAAGTTTGACGTAACGTCACGATGATCCTCTCTAGACATACAGAAAAATCACTCACTAGCATTGAATTACACTTCTAAGAGCTCATGTGGCTCCGTCATCAACGCACTTAACGTGCAGCATCAATATGACCTCGCCGCCCCGCACCTTTTGACTGCCACCTCGAGTCCTCGACTCTCACTGTCGCACTCGCAGTTGGCTTCAGTTTCTTGTTGCAGGCAGACGTGATTTGTCTCCGCTGTACCATCTGCTCTTGCTGGGCCTCCACAGTGCAAGGAGTTAGCTTCTGTTACGTCTGGTTGTGGTTTTTAAGCAAGTCTTTGCTGTTATGTCATATAGCAGCGTTGTGCAACTCGGCGTTCTGTTCTGTTCAGACTGGAATAATTTGTTTGTTCTTTATTCTGTCCTGCTTGTTGGGAAGCGTTCGTTATCTCAGTGTTGTGCTCTTTCTGTTCTTTCCGTACATCCAGTTGGGTTTATGTTCCGAAAGTGCTAGTTTTGTAAGCATGTCAAGTGGCTGCAAATGGCTTGTGCAGTTAGAAGGGAAAAAGGTACTTTTATGTTTCGCAAGAACGACATATCACTAGGGTGTGCTGGACATCTGTCAATGAAAAGTATTATTTTTCTGTTTCTGTGTTTTCTGTTAGTTGCAAAAAAAAAACAGCTGTCATCCATACATTTTTGTTGGCAATATACTTAGCTGGCTGTTTTCTGTTGTTTTTAAAACAATGTGGGTTTTTAGCCTTTCCTATAATGAGGGCTGGCAATTTATCTAAGCCGTCTTTGTTCGTGCATAGAAGAGCAGTCAGTCTCTCCTTGCTACACTTGCCGCCGTTGCCTGTCTCATCCGCGTTGTAAATGTCTTCATAGTCCTTCGTCATCCCAGGTAATTCGTTTTTCGACTTCTCGACGACATCAAGATCGACACTGTCTGCTTCACTATAGATAGTTTTGTAAGAGAGGCCATGTCGTTTTGGGTCTTTTAATTCCAACTCGCAACCTTCTCGTGGTTTGGCCCGTGATTAGGGGAGTTTTTCTTCCTGAAACTAATGGCGAGCTCTGGGTCGTCGTCGGGGAAATTTCCCCCTCCCTTTGACTAACTCCCCAACGGCGACGACATTGACAACTTGGACGGATGATGACACAGACGGAGACGACCACGACGTGGGGGAACCCTTGCCCTCCCCATACGCTTGTGGCTGGTTCTGACCAGCACAGGCCTGTCCACCCCTTGTCCCCCCGCGTCATCCCTTACGTCCCTCCCTTCGTCTCGATTAGCCAAGTTGTATAAATATGAGACGTTAAGCAATATCAAATCAATTAAAGCGATCAATCCAGCCATTAGACGCATGTGAATGTCTCAATTTGAAATCTTATTGCAATTTGTGCCGCCTTTTATCGTAGCACAATGCCATTCACCGGGATGTTTGACGCTCTGGCCTGTTGGAAGGTAGTCTTATTTGCCTGTGGATCAATAGGGGCATACATGAGCCAAAACGTTGGTCCTGCTAGCTCTACGAGAAAAATGTGTGCAGAAAAAAACTTAATGGATAACAAACAGAATAGTTCGTCGGTAACTGTATTGTTATCTGAAGGTGTAGAATGATAACAGGTTGGTCTAGGTACGAGTATCTTTCGTGCACGATTGTTCAAGCCCACCCTAAAAATTTACGAAACCATCATTTATTACTCATTAGTATAATAATAATAAACATCATCACTCACCCCGTGCATCTCCCATTTTCCTTGTATCGTCAATTTGGTAACGTGTTTAAATCTACGGATAAATAAGGAGCATAAAATTTAACCACATTCATGCAATTCTAGGAAATAAAACCATATTGTCCCAGCTCCAGAAATGAATTATATTTGAAATCTTATTGCAATTTGTGCGCCTTTTATCGTAGCACAATGCCATTCACCGGGATTTTGACGCTCTGGCCTGTTGGAAAGGTACTCTTATTTGCCTGTGGATCAATAGGGGCATACATGAGCCAAAAGGTTGGTCCTGCTAGCTCTACGAGAAAAATGTGTGCAGAAAAAATCTTAATGGATAACAACAGAATGTTGTCGGTACTGCATTGTTATCGAAGGTGAGAATGATAACAGGTTGGTCTACAATAAATAATTGATTAATAGAACAATAATTGTAAATAATAATATAAGATATTATATAACATTCATTGCCCTTCTTTGATTGTGAGAACTACAAGACACTTTGCACAGTGGAGGGGGGGGGGGTGTTAAAGGATAGTTCATGATAAAAAAGTGATTGGGAAAAATGGCCGACTAAAAATTTATCAGTATTAACGGGTTGTCATTTGGGTTTCCCTTTTTTTTTTTCGGATAGTGTGTAAAAATATAAAACGGCTATTTTCCCAAAACTATAGCCCAAAAAGTTTTTTATTATGTTAATTGTTCATACGCGTAAAAATTTAAGTAGGGCAACAAAAAGTAATGCAGACAAAATTCAATGTTTAATAGGCGGGTTTTCCCCCCGACGGAAAACCGGGGAAAGTCAGGCTTTGAAAAAGGGGTCAAAAGTCAGGGAATAGTAGGGAATTGAGGAAAAAAAAAAAAACCCTGGAAAAGTCGGGGGAAAAGGGGGAATTTTTTTTTCTAGGCTTATTTTGGGTTTTTCAGTTTTTCGCCAATATAAGATTTCCACCTTTCCCCCCGGGTTGAGTATTCTGTACACGGCCCGCAATTTCGTCTGTCAGCACTATGCTGGGATCTCGCTACTCGTGTACTCTCAGCCGCTCCGGCGGAAAAAGCTCAAAATCTCTCGCGTAGAGGGAAAGGCTGTGGTCTACGCATTCTACTCGTACCTCGCCAGTGTAACGATCGGGTACCCGGGTTTTCTTTTGTATTGTTGGGTTTAACATTATATTTGTGTATTAATTCCCATTATAATCGCTCCGACCCGACGCCCCCCACGCCTACAAGTGAGAAATCTACACGCCCCCCGTCCTGCTACCTTGCCTTGCCCTACAGCAAGTCGGGAATGGGTTTTTAGTTTTTTTAGCAGCTCGGGTTTTCCCCCAACCTCCGTCTTCACGGTAAAACTCGATCCAAAATCCTAAATTATACAGTTTCCCCTAACACTCCCGTTCCCCTCATCGAAAACCTAGTCGTCGTTTGGCCCCCCCCGCCCTACCTAGGTCGTTGTAGGAAAATCCTCGCCTACGCGCTAACAAAGTTTGGGCCTCCGGGCCCGGGTTTGGAGGGATGTAGTCCCAATACCTGCTGTATGTACATAGTAGCCAATAGGCGTTTATTTTGATACCTGTTGATCAAAGCTGCGTATGCGAGCCCATAATTCTCATTTGAAATTTGGAAGCTGGAGATCGTTGAAAGGGCAGCGTCTTGGAGGGATGATCTCAAGTAGTGAAACTTTTGCACTGCATTGAGGCTAGTATTTTGATCCACTAGAGAGTGGTACAACGCGTAATATTCCGGCCACCGTGCGAGGTCACCATTAAAATTAGGTAATTTAATGGTGGGGAGCGAATTTGTTGAATTAACAACAGCTGGTTGTGGGGTCACTGCTGGGGTAGTGACAATTAAACTGTGAGGCTGCGATGTAACGTTTTTGTGCCGAAAATATTAGATCATCGAAACTTATTCTGACCTTTCTTACTTCAAGTGGTTTGACGTTTTCTTCCAATTTGGAATTGAATACGATGATAGATTCTTACACTTTATCAAATTTATTTTGTAGTGTCAAGAGCTCTTCAAAGCGAGGCTTGAAGAGTGGTACGTCGTTGGGCTTTAGATTATTAAAAGCTTCATATATGCGTTGTGCAGATGCAAACAGTTCTTCGCGAGTTTTGAGAAAGGCGTTGGCTTGCTGTTTCTGCTGTTCAGACATGTTGTATGTAAATAAGTGCAACGTGAAAGTAAGACGAAGTGATAAGTAAGCCAACAAGTAGGAATAAGCTGAAAAAAATCAAGGACAGATGAATTATAATTTGCAAATTATAAATGAAAGAATACACAGTTTTGGGGAAAGCGATGTTGTGAGCTTGAGAAAGCCGTAAATGAGAAAGAAAAAAATTATAAAAAAAATTATTGAAAAGTGTGTGAACAAAATCTGAGAGTCATTACTTTTCCAGAAGAAAAGGGAAGAACCGAGATAGCGCTGAACAATTTTCAAAAATGTTCGGGTGAGTCCCCGGGGTTAAAAGCCGTACGAATACGACCCGGGTGCTGACGCAGATATAAGCTCGAGTGCTGACAGGCGTGTCATGTATTTTGTACTGTGCGCGTGGGGACTGCGAAAAGAGCCCACGTGGGAGATTAGTTTGTAATGAAAGTAAAACTGGACATTTGATATATGAGAATCAATGAAAAACGGGCTGAAGATCGGCGCCAGGGGGCCCAATTTTTCGTTTCGTAAAGCCCCTTTTTCAATCCTCTTTGATGGATCTTTGGTTTCCTAGGTCGATTTTTTGAAATGTGTTTTCTCCGCAACAAGCCCCCCACTTCCTCGTTGGCGATTTTTTGGCTGCAAGAAGGGGAATCCTTTCCCCGTTTTCGATGTCGATGGAGAGTTTTGATAGGCAAATGTGGGGCCATCAGCCCCCCGTCTGGTCCCGACATTCGGACCAGGGGTTTTTCAGGGGGCAGACACGTTTCGCGGGGGGACAGCTGGGAACGTGTAGGGGGGGTATAAATTTTTCAACGCCCTGGAGCCAAAACAGACGGGGCGTGACACCTAACCCCTCGTTGGGGGTTTCGGTTCCCCCAAATTTTTTTTTTTTAAGCCTGCCCACCCCCCCCCACGTGAGCACGGAAAGGAGCACGTGCTAGTCGCTAGCCTTGAGTTATGATCGCAAGTACGGGAAAGCCCTGATTGGTGTCCCAAATAAATTCTACAAGTTCTTTCCATTGGGATGGCCCCTCTTTTGGGCCACAAAAGTTTTTTTTTTTGAGAACATTGTTGATTGCAACTCTTTTTTGGGCCCCTATGTGCATGTAGGCCTTACTACTAGGATACAAAATATTAATAAGTGAGACCACCTGCATTTAAATGTGTTAAAAAAATGTCTTTTTGTAATACTCAAGTGCTTAGAAGGTGATGTTTGGGAAAAACAATGACTGGAACATTATATATAACTATATAAGGGGGTATTTCCCCAATATTTTCCCATTTTTAGGAAAAACTGGTCCTTTTTGTATTTTCGATTTGTTATAGGGTAAAGTCCTTGCTACGTGCTCAAGTGTGCTTTTTGAAATAGCGGTACTCAGCAGAGTCGCGATTGGTATTCCTTGGGGACGAGGGGTCGCTCCGGGGGTGGTTGCGGGGGACTTTGGTCCCCGAGCCGGATTGGGTGGCTAGGAGGCTTATCTGCGCCTTTCGGGGTCCCCGTAATGTGGCCAGCTGTGCGAAAAGGAACTCCCCAGCCTGTAGGGGGAAGCCCCCCAGTTCCTTGACATTCTGGGGGAGTTTTTTCAATAGCTTTGGGTAGTGGATATGGTTCTGCTTGTAACAAAAGTTTTCCCAATGAGGGGGGAACAATGAAAATGACTAAAAAAGGAAATAAAGCACTTGATTTAGAAAATTTAAAGTTTAAAAGTACGCGGTGGGTCGAGATTTAAATTTGGCGGCTAAAATTTATCTTAAGTGAGTTTTTTATATATGAAGTACCCCGATTAGAGAGGTACCCCAGAGACTCGAAAAACTTATCTGCCAAAACTTTTTGCCAGATGCCCTGGTTTGGGTAACTTTTTTACGTGTTCGAGGGAGAGGAGTATTGTGTTTAATGAGATTTTAAATCCACATGAAACAAAAAATTTCTATTTTGGAGCAGTCATTTTTAGATTTTTTGGGGGAATGGGACACATTTGGCTGTAGAAATAGCTATTTGCTCGGCCAAAAATGCATCCGACGTATATGAAACTTTGCAAAAATTGCAAAAAAAGAACATAGAAGCCCTTTTGGTCATAGATTTTTCCAAATTTTTACTTAGTCAGAAAAAAATCTCCCTTATCCCCCGCGTCATCCCCTTTCGTCCCTCCCTTTGTCTGATTTTGCCAAGTTGCATAAATAGAGACGTAAAGCAAATCCCAAACAAACAACGAATATGGTAATTTTGGAGTTTTAACAAATCAAAATTCGTGAAAAAAATAATTAAATTTTTATAAATTATTTAAAAAAAAATTTAAAAAAAGTGTTACCACAGAGCCCTATAATTCCACTTTGTGACTAGTTCAAAGTTTCAGACACGTGGGGGCAGTTGCCAAGGAACAGCAAATTTGACTAAAAAAACATGTCCTAAATTCTTAAGAAGTTGCAAAATTTACATGGTCATTCATTGCCCCAAATGCACTGCAGCATTAATTTTTTTGCAATTTTTTGCACTCGTTTGCAAAAAAATTTCCAATTTTTTGCTAAAATTGTGGTGGGGAATTTAAAGATGAGGTAGTGATCTAGAATGCCCCTGATGTTGAGGTATCACACTTTTAATTCTGTAGGTGTTTGTACTTGTCCCACCTTAATCTTTATAGGGGCCGTGTATAAGAAAAATGTTTAATGGCCCTCGTTGGCGTTTGGGAGCGGACGCCCCTGTCGTATAGTTTTGTTAAAACTATATACCCCTTTGGGTCATATTTTAAAAAACCGCCCGATTGTGACGTGGGGTACCTACTTTGAAACCTGGGCGTATGGATGAGTAGTATGATAGCTTTGTGTAATTGCTGAAAATTATAAACCAGGGAATTTACTTAATGGATTTTTTTCGGGGCAGAACGACAGAGGATAAAATCCGTAGGTAGATAGATTTCCTGCCCTTTAAGTTTTCTTTCAATGGCTGCATGTACACTGTCCACCTCCATCTGGGTATGGCCTTTTTCTAAATATTTTTGGATAATCGTAATTTTATGCTCCAGCACAAAATTATACAAAGCATTCGACAGCACTGAATTACGATTCTGGTAGCAGCACCCATCGCTGTAGATAATTATTGTCTTGTATTGGTAATCTTGCAACATTTTCTCCAGTTGGTCAAGAATCATTGACACAAAATTTGAAGAATCTAATTCACCTTGGCCCTCATGCCTTTTCCTACGTTAAATTGAATATGCAAAGTTCGGGCTCAAGAGTGGCAGACCTACCATTAGTTATAGCGTGCATACTCTTATAGAGATTTAACTCTTTTTTTAGCCTGATGTTTTTGGACTCTAAAACAACAATTTTCGTTAGCAATGCATCCTTCGACTTGCGGATGTCGGGTTCGTCGGAATCCGACTCCGAAAGCGAGTCATAGTCTCGGGATCTCTGAAACATTAAACTAGAAATATGAGAGACATAAACAACTTAATTGAAGAGGAGTAGTGACATTCACAATAGAAGATACAAAGTACAAAGAATTAAAACTAAAACACAAAATATCTATGGCTTGAATGTCTGAGTATATGATGCTTGAATAAAACTTATGGCATCTTGAGCATGCTGAAAATGCTACGGAATGCAGAATCAATAATTTTTAACAAGTTTCCGAATGGGCCAAGCAAGTTTTTTTCAGGTTTGGGAAGGTATAGGACAGGCTTACTTAACTTTTTATCTCACTTTTAGCATTTTGTCAAGCTTGTTATCACACATCATACACATAGGTAGGTAGGCAGGCTAGTTCATAGTTGAAGATTGTAGGTTTATGACTGTTTATGCTTTGTGGTATAGTGTACAAGACTTAAAAATGAATATAAGCATTACCCACCTTTACGTATCTTTTCCTTTTCCTCAGTGTTGGCTCATTAGGATGTTTGGCAGTTTGGTTCAAGATGTCATCCTGTTTATAATTATCTTCATCTTTATTCTGATTGTGGTCAACTTGTTTTTCTTCATCTTGATTTATTTCATCATGCTTAGGCCTATTTTTATCTTGTTCATCTTCTGATAACATTGTGTTGTCATTGTTGTGTGTGTTGTTGTTGACAGCATTGATCTTTTGTCGATCTTCTTTTGTTTTGTTCTGTTTATGGTCATGTTGTTTTTCTTCATATTGTTCATTCTTGGCTTGATTTTTTTCACCATGCTTAGGCCTATTTTGATCTTGTTCATCTTCTGATAACATTATGTGTTGTTCTGATAACATTGTGTTGTCATTGTTGTGTGTGTTGTTGTTGACAGCATTGTTCTTTTGTCGATCTTCTTTTGTTTTGTTCTGCTTATGGTCAGGTTGTTTTTCTTCATTATGTTCATTCTTGGCTTGATTTTTTTCATCATGCTTAGGCCTATTTTTATCTTGTTCATCTTCTGATAACATTATGTGTTGTTCTGTCACTATAATGAAATACTAAAATCAACTGGAATTTATTTATAGGGGTCATAATATGATAAGATTGACATTCAATGAGATACTGTAGTTAGGGCTTTTTATCTTAGCAATTCTTTATTTTTGTTGCAAGTTGGTAAAAGAAAAAGCCCTATCTTGTAGTTATAGCAAATGACAGCACCATGTACGTTATCAGACATTATTTATTTAAAACAGGCATATTATCAGTGGTATCAAGCAAGATACACTCAATATTTACTATAGGCCCCACATTCAAAAAGTAGAACCAAATACGACTAAAATCCACACTGCATAACACAAAATACTTCTCAATTTAATAAATCCGGAAACACTCCCGTATGTGAAATTGGTTTAAACATAATCCATCTCAGCCGGTGGCCTATGGGTTCAGTCATTCGGCAACCTATCAGGAGATCCGGGTTCGATACCTGGCTGAGATGTTTTTTTAAAATTTCTGAATTGTTTTCCGCTTACACAAAAGATATTGGATCTAAATTTAGGAAAGTTGCCTAATTTTCAAATGCACACGAAACAAAGTTATCTTGTTCCATTAAAATTGTATGGAACAGAACTAAGTAGTTGGCCATAACTTAATTCAATCGTCAACATTATCAATAAGATCTAGAACGTGATCAATGGCTTCCAAATCTTCCCAAAACTTTCTTCGATTCTGGGGCATCAATGGACATAGCTTTTTTATGATGTCGTCCTTTTTTTCTTTTGGGACACCTCTAGCGTTCTCCCTTGCTTCTGGCAATTGAAGAGGGTTCTTCATTTGTTTGGCTGATAAAAAGTTTAGTTCCATTAAGGGCTCATCATAGTTATTTCTGTATTGTAGGATTTTATCTCCTTTCGTGGCCGTCACTTGCACCATTTCATTAAGATATGGCATAGGACGTTGCTTGCCAATTTTGTAGATTGATGATTGGTCTTTCCAATCGTAAAAGTCATTTGTTTTTATCACTTTGGTGCACACATTGCCGGAATTGGCTTCATCAACGGCCGTTTTAAAATCATTGAAATCGTACTGCTTCCCATTCCGTTTCATTGATTGTTCCACCTGGTGGTGGAAACTGTCGGCGGACATGAATGTGTGGCCGGGCTCAAAGAAATTTACTTCTAGTGACTGCATTGCAAAGAGATCCGAGTTGACTGCGAAAACAAAGTAACTGAATAGAGTCCAGTTTTTGTTTTGGCCAGAGCAATTATCAAGCCAAATCGTTATGTGGTCTGCATCACGTTGCTTGAGGAAAAATGCATGGAAGGCACTTATGATGTCTTCCTTCTTTCTTCCAGCAATGCCTTCGTGCCAGATTACTGCAAATGGTTTATGTCCTTGTTTTGATTTTCCCAATGGAACAAAGCTCTCTTTAAGAACAATTATTCTTTTGGTAAATACAACTGATTTATATGTGTCCATATGAGGCAACATTATCACTTTTTGTAGATCAGTTGAATAAATTACTTTGTTGGGATCTTCCAAAAATGACTTAACATCTTCTTTGTACTTTGAACGTCCATTTTTTGCACGATCAATGTGGACTTTCCATTTCTTGCACGTGTCACAATCTGGAACAAGATTTTCTTCTGTATGATTTTCATCATGCTGACCCAAACAAGCCGCATTGCTCGCATTCTTCATGTCCCAACTTTGCAAAAGAAATGTTCATTTTAGCCACAACACTTCTCTAGAGATCATAGGAACATGTTATCTCCGGATGTTTAGTCAAAAACTCGCCGTGCATATATTTTATAGTTTATTCAAATGGTAAATATCGTCGGTTTGGTGCATGTTTTCGACGGTAATGAGATACAGTTGGGTTGAATAACATGATATGCGCCTCAATAACATTTCTATCCACCTTCGAATGGTTGTTGTGGCGTATTCGAGTGTCGGGCTCAGGACCAATCACTCCCAGAGATGCACTCTTCATAACATTTTTAATAACAGTAATGTTTTCTTTCGTGTATCCCAAGGTTGTTAAGAAAAATGTTTTACAAACACACACTGTTTCCAAATTGCCGGCTCTTAAGTGATAAGTTAAAGAACTTGTTCGGGATGAGATTTCTTCTGTTGTACGTCACTTTACTGATGTGCTGGAAACATTGTTGAAAATAAATGATCGTTGATCGCTCCAAGACATATGCCAAAAATGTGAATGAATATGGGACCGCTGTTCCTCTGAAATCATGGATGAACACTTTTTTCTGCAATGTTCACATGGTGGAAGCAACGGATGCTTTTCTTCAACATGTGCTGCCTGAACCCTACGTTTTTTCCCGGGCGACATATTCTCTTGTCTAGCTTTTCTTTTTCTTGGTAATCCTTTCTTTGTGGTACCAGGTTGTGGTTCAACGGCTAGAAGTTCATTGGCATCACCTTGTGGTTCAACGCCTAGAAGGTCGTTGGCATCACCTTGTGGTTCAACGCCTAGAAGGTCGTTGGCATCACCTTGTGGTTCAACGGCTAGAAGTTCATTGGCATCACCTTGTGGTTCGACGGCTAGAAGTTCATTGGCATCACCTTGTAGCTCAACGGCTAGAAGTTCATTGGCATCACCATGTGGTTCAACGGCTAGAAGGTCAAAGGCATAACCTTGAACTTCTACTGAATGTTTTGTGTGAATACCTAGAAAAAATCATAACATATAACATAGGCCAACGTTTGATAACATTCCATTAGATATCAGATATTATATATCAGGCGCCCACATTATACTTTTTCAAAAGCCCGCCCATTCTAGGCCTATGCACAGGTTTCTAGCAAGCAGTGGAATGATGTGGGCAACCTGTGAGCTAGTGGTAAAGGTGGGGGGGCTCTCCATTTTGTGTAGCAGTGTGTTCCAAGGTCATGCCAAGTGTATCACTAAATCATGCATGTCTCATATTATATAGTAGCCCTTGATCTTCTATCAAAGTAGGCACACTTCCACTCATGTTCCGAGCATGAACGTTAATAGTAGGCCTAGGCCCTAGCAAAGAGATATTTCAAACAAAAAGGTCCTAGGGTTGTGGTACGAATACACCTAGGCTAGGCCCATCAGTATTTAATGCAAGGTGAGGTAATATTACGCTTGGCCTAGGCGTAGGCATGAGTAGGCTACGCCTAAGCATAAGGGTCAAGCCCCTAGCTTCCGTAGCCATTATGTTATAGGCCTAATAGGGGCCTAGGCCTATTATGTAGGCCGATTAATATAAAATATTGTTTTACTTAGGGCCTATACCTTTCTTTTAAGATCAATCTATCATGCTATCAGGAATGTGCAAGTAAAACATGGTACACAATATAAAATAATGCACACACATACCTAGAATGTGCATGCACGCAAATTTTGCCTACGCATAAACATCCTAGGCCAACACATTATTATGGTAGGCCTAGGCCCTATGTCTATCTAGGATAGATAGTAAAAAGCAATCTGCCGGAAATTCAATATCCGAAACATCTAAGAGTAGGCCTAGAAAGATAGACATAGACGGGCCTACAAATTCCAACTCGACACCTTCTCGCGGTTTGGCCCGTGAATAGGGGAGTTTCACTCCCTGAAACTAATGGCGAGCTCTGGGTCGTCGTCGGGGAACCCCTTCCCTTTGACTACCTCCCCGACGGCTACGACAAAGACAACACGGACGGATGATGACACAGACGGAGACGACCACGACGTGGGGGAACCCCTGCCCTCCCCATATGCTTGTGGCTGGTTCTGACCAGCACAGGCCTATCCACCCCTCGTCCCCCCGCGTCAATTCTTACGTCCCTCCTTTCGTCTCGATTAGCCAAGTTGCATAAATATGAGACGTAAAGCAATATCCAATCCAATCCAATAGACATAGACCCAAGGCCCTAGATAGTTGAGCGAGCGAAGCGAGCGTCTCCACTTGACTCTTATGGCTCGAATGTCTGTTTTTTTTTTGTTTTTTTTTCTGTTACTGCTTCGATACAGGTCGCACCGTTTCTCTGATCGACCTGAAATTTTGCACACATGTACATACCACCTAGGCGGGTTGCTGTATAGTTTTGTGGCAAAATCGTTCAAAAAGTTAAAAAGTTACATTAAAGTTAATCGAAAGTTTTTTTTTTTCAAACTAAACGGCGACAAAATCTGAGGTGGCCAAATCATTTAGAATGTCCGTCCGATCACGAATATGTTATTTTTATTTTGATCCGATAAGTAGTGTAGATGGAAATTACATTATAACAAAGTCCCGTTACCATGGCAACGGAAAATCGCACAGCTTTTTTGGCTCATGATAGCGGTCAAACGGAGGCTCGGATCGAGTTGAAATTTTGACCATCCGCAAGTTTCGTTCCCGATTGAATGCCATTAGTTTTGTGGCAAAATCGTTCAATAAGTTATAAAGTTACATTAAAGTTAATCTAAAGTTTTTTTTTAAAACTAAACGGCGACAAAATCTGAGGTAGCCAAATCATTTAGAATGTCCGTCCGGTCACGAATATGTTAATTTTATTTTGATCCGATAAGTAGTGTAGATAGCAATTACATTTTAACAAAAGTAACGTTACCATGGCAACGAAAAGTCGCACAAGAATTCTGGTCACTATGTACTGCCACCTAGAAGAAATCAAGAGTAAAATAGTTCTCCCAAAGAAATGATGTCAAGGTCCTCTAGATGGCGGTGGATTTTATCCATTCTCTCCTATTTTACAAATTTTCAGCTAAATCGGTCAAGACCTAAAAGACTTATTGGTATGTAACATTATGGGATTGTCGTACTCGGGTCGTGTTGCACGTACCGGTGCTCGCTCAACAACGCGTCCAACTGAGCGTTTTCCTAGTTAGCAGCTAAGTCTGTAAAATAATTTTGTAGTAAGGGCAAATTACATGACACAATTCACCTATCTAGAGCGAAGTTAGGGCTTTCTAGCTTAGCACATTAGATAGGAAATGAAAATCTGCATTTTTTGATACTATGGGCTTAAAAAGACCCAAAAGTGTAGTTAGGGCCTTCTTGCTTAGTAGGGCAGTATACTCGGTGGTTTTTCTCGTCCAATTAGTTGTCGCGAATTTTCAAGTGTCTCGTAATAGTCTCAACCCTTGGTGAGTAAAGTTGAGCGTGCTGCATGAATAGTTGCGTCACCAGAAACTCGTTTGATGCGTTCAAAAACATAATCTAACTTTACTTCAATTTTCTCGATGTCATTAGAAGTACTCTCGTTATTAATTGCTTGTAGAAGATTCTCGATATCGGTTAACTTAGTTGAACAGATTGTTAATTCGTCCTTTGCGTCGCGTTATTTTGGAGAATAGTTTCCTGTTTTGCCTTCTTTTTCAAGTTTAAAAAACTGACGAAGACGTTTGCGCATAGAATCTTCTGTTGGCAACCCTTTAATGCCTCTAACTTCCAATTCGTATTCTAGCTCATCGCATAATAAACGATACACTGCCATGATGACAATTTAAATTTACTTATTTGCGAAATAATCTTTAAGGTTTGGTCACCATTCAATGCCCAGTTCAGCAATATATTCAAGATGTATTGTTTTGTAAACAACTCTAGAATTAATTGTTCTCCTGAAAAGCTTACGATCATACATTGCACAATTAGTATTAACTTTCATAATTAACTTAAGTATAGTTCCTTATACCATAACATTATGTTTAACAATAGGGTAATCTATACAATACAAATTTATTTACAAATCTACTCAATCTCCACTTCTTGTCTAGTTGGAAAAACAACATGCAGTCATGTTTTTCAATGACAATGACAATGTAATTACTGTCGTTCTTATGGGTGTGCGTGATTTCACTTGGGCTACCACGTTGGTCGCCATTTAATTGTTACGCCCCTAATTGGCATGAACAATCTATGATCCTGCATGGCCGGGCAAAGCATCTAGTCGGGGGTGGGGTATGTACAGCCAGGGTCATATATAAATCAAGAGGTCTGAAAGATACCTCTTTCACCGACATCTCGTGGTTGCAGCAGGAAAAAACAATTACGAAAGAAAACCGTTTTAAGGTAATTAACGATATATTATATTGAATTAGTAATGAGTATACATATTTCGTGTACAATTGTGGGGAATACAGCAGTGATAAACAAACCACAAGGAAATATACATGAATAATACAATGAATAATAATAATAATAATAATGAAGAAATAAAGATCGAGCTTTGTTGGGTTAATGTAATTATAGTTAATAACAGTTTGATTAAAGGAGAACGGAACTTAAGAATCTGCATGTAATCGATGCTATTTATGAACAGATAGTTCCTTTCTGAAAAGAATACCGTCCCTTCTTATTGTTGACCGCGTGCTCTTTCACGAGCTACAGCCGTTTGTTTACGACCGTGTGTCTGCGTGATTACGTCACAGAGATCAGCCCCCGGCCGGCTGACCGCCCGCCAGTCGGGATTATACCTGCAGTCACTATAGTTATTTTGAAGTTTTTCAGTGCAGCTAGCGTTGTTCGACTGACACTGCGTGAATTCAATTATTTTGTTCAGCAATTATAGCCCGCGCTAATGAATAAACAGATTATCAGTTCAAATCAACGCCGAATAATTCTATACCAAAGCAAATGTTTTCTCTGTGAACTGATTGTTGAAATCGGTATCCGACGCGGACGGGAACTCAAAAGTGGCCAACATTAGTATTTTACTATTTGATATAACACACTAAAATTATAATATTGGATAATTAATTTGATGAAAAATAATCATCCCATGAAACTAGGCCTACACTAGACATTATATAGGTGGAATGTTAATTATTTGGGATTAAATAAACTTGGTAGTACAAAATTTGTTTGATTAAATAAATATTCAGTACGTATTTAACACTCACCTCTAGTGTAAGCGTGACTTGCAAATGGAGCTGTCGTCAATGAATTACTCTGAATTAGGTAATTCACTGAAGCGTGAGAACCTTCTGCCTCTTAAGTTCTTCTATTGTCAGGCGTGGCACAGGGGCGATGTTTTGTGGTACGTTTAGTTGGACACTCATGTCGGTGACGGTTTTGTAGTGTGCATCGATCATTATTGCGTCATAAACAGCGATCATAATGTCATCTCTCCAAACACCTGACTTACTTTCCTTTCTAGTTTTTATGACCCACGACTTCGATGCTTTTGAATATTGAACAAATTCCCCCACTTTCTTTCTGTTTAAATTAGCATTGTGATCCAAAATAGCTAGAATCGACCTCAAGATCATTCCTTTATTAGAGAAATGAATTCGTTTAGCCGGTCGAAGAGAGTTCTTCCACGTAGTGACCGGTGCCCATTAAGGGGGCTCTCATGCACATTTCCCTTCCGCCTTCTTTCATTAATCACAAATCCATTCTCACCTTTCAATCTTTTTCATCTTATTCTTATCATCAGTGCTGGCCCCCTTAGTGATCCAAACGCTCTCCGCCGTGTTTGCCGTGCGGTGCGACCCGTGTCGGTGGAAAGGGGGATCCTGGCTGCTGAGAGAAGTGCAACCTGAGGGTTGTATGGACCAACACGCAGCTTTGGCCCCTGCTTCATCTAGACGGGTGGTACAGGTTTAGCCCGACCTGTATCAATCGGCAAGTGTCGACATTTGTTGCACACATTGGGTTAGCTTAATTGCTATATCAATTGCGTATCCCTGGCGCCGTTTTCGACGTCCCATTTGAGGCTCCATGGAGGGTGGGGAGCGCAGTAGACGAAGCAAACTAAATTCTATGGCTAATAAAAATTTATCTAAAGGAATTAACTCTAAAAAGCGCAAAGAAGTATCATCAGATGAGGAAGTGCAGGTGGAAGACAACCATAGTATGTTTGTCACTCCCCTGTACCTTGTTGTCAAACCATCAGGGAGAACATTTTCCAAAGTGAATCCCTTGTTTATTGAAAAGACTCTAGAAGACATGTTGGGGGCTTTGCCCTCTGTAAAAAAGTTGCGTGATGGATCCTTGTTGATCCATTGTGCAACCGAGAAACAATCGAAAATATTACTGGAAGTGAAAACACTCTGCTCTCTGCCGGTTTCAGTTGATGGACATCACTCTCTTAACGTATGTAAGGGAGTGGTATCGTGTTTTGACTTATTGAATTGTTCGGAACAGGAAATAAAGGAATACCTCGCCAATCACAAAGTTGTTGAAGTGACCAGGATTCAGAGTAGGAAAAACGGATCACTTGCTCCGACTCCTGCACTGATACTATCATTTGCTTTACCTCAGCTACCTACCGATGTCAAAATTGCTTTCTACCGTCTAAAAGTCCGTCCATATATACCAAACCCACTCCGTTGTTTCAAGTGTCAACGCCTCGGCCACACACAGGCCAGATGCACATCAGAAGAAATTTGTCCAAATTGTAGTTTGCGCGCTCACTCCCCTCCTTGTCAGGAGAAGCCGTGCTGTGTAAATTGCAAGGGCCCACATTCTGCTCGATTACGCACATGCCCAATGTGGTTAAAAGAACAAGCAATCCTGGAATTATCAATCACGGAAAAAAATTTCTCCTCTTGAGGCTCGACGGCGCATTGGTTCGGCGCAGCCAGTAACCTCTTACTGTTTCATTTGCTTCGGTAGTACAAGAGTTCGTCTCCAGCAGTAAGAGAGGCTAGAACTTCCGGCACAAAACCCACGCTTGCAGGAGACGGTACAAACAGTTGTCTAAAACTGTGCAACAACAGGCGAAACAAATTGAAACCTTGACTGGTCAACTCGGTGAAGTCCTTGAATTTAAAAAATTCAAGAAATTCAATGCGAATGTGATACTATAAA
The DNA here is from genome assembly GCA_024449915.1 of Sweltsa coloradensis. Lineage (NCBI taxonomy): Eukaryota > Metazoa > Arthropoda > Insecta > Plecoptera > Chloroperlidae > Sweltsa > Sweltsa coloradensis. The sequence goes on along the minus strand of JAMZAV010002868.1, from coordinate 40,548 downwards.
CACGCTCACCTTCAGAAAAGCAAAATGTTGTTACATCAACGCCGCAGATGCAACCAGCACGATCTCCTTCAAGTGGGAGGGTGTGTTTTCTGCACGTTAAGCAGAGGCACCAGATAGCAACATACTTTCCAGCACTACTAATAGTACATTAAAAAAATATCTACACCAAAAACAACAGTGGATCATTGATTCCCACTCCAACCGTTGTTTTCAACGTGCTCAAACAAATAATTGGCCACAAAAACAACAAATCGATCGAAGAAAGTTCATGTCGTCGGAAAGAGGACATGGTTTCTGACCGTAATGGACCAGAATCCGGAAACCTTCTGAGAAACTTAAATGGATGTAAATAGCAAGTCTCCTCATCACCTATGCTTCTTGGATTACCACACTCGTGAAATAACCTACTCATTAGTATTTTTTCAAACTTCAACACACACCCACCATATAGCCCAACTTTATCTCGTGGAATTTTCGAGGTTTCTACACCAACCGAGAAGAACTGCAAATCATTGTTAAAAAACAGACAACCTAATGTCATTCTTACTTCAGGAAAACTCTTTAAAACTCACTGACAATCCAAAATTCAAACACTACACAATATAACGTCTTGATTCACTGGTAGAGACCGTGCACACAGGGGGGTGTCGCCATTATGGTACATGACTCTGTGCAATGCACTCATGTTAATATTAATTCTCGTCTTCAAGTTATTCGCAGTACAGCCATCTGATCACTCTATACTTTGTGCTCTATATAATACGCCATCTTTCAACTTTACTAGAGTGATATGGAAGCAGTTATTGCTCAAAATGCCGAGACCGTATATTGGCTGGCGATGTATTTAATGCTCACATGTTAGACTGGGGGCGACGACATCAGACCGTAGAGGCGATGTTGTGGCAGATCGTGCAGAACGCCAAACGTTGTTCCCTCTTAAATTCGGACCAGTTGACCACATTTCAACTTCTTACACTGGAAACTTATCAGCAATAGATCTTGCGATTATTAGTCTACGTCCTCGTGCACACCCCCCATTTTTCCCTGTCCATGGACTTGGAGTTAATTACGTTGGATGATCTTCATGGTTATGACCACTTTCCAATTAGAGATACATTTTGCAAACAACGACCAATGTTCCGTCCCAGAACAACGGATGGAAATTACATTCAAGCTGATTGGGGCAACATATTCAAGACCTGAGTGAGTCTGCATTGCAACGTAGACTTCACTCGTTTTCGCGTTCCAACGGAACTTCTGCTGTATTTGCCAATGTTTACTAGATGCTGCATTCCGTTGCAATACCATTGACTGCCGGTAAAACAGCCGTCACCAACCTAGTTCCATGGTGGAACAAAGAATGCGCAGACGCAATTAAAGCCGGAAAAAAAGCTTATAGACAATTCAATACATACCCTACTTTCTGAGAACTTGAAGCCTTCAAAGCGCTGAAGGCCAAGGCCCGATACATCATTAAACAGAGGAAAAGGAATTCGTGGAGGGACAAGTATCCACAATTACCCATAATACAAATTCCAGCACAGTGTGGAAGAAGATTACGTCTATTGCGGAGCCAAGTCTTCTATTCCGCCATCCTTAACAATGGTGCGCTTGTTACTTCACCGCATGACGTAGTGTCGGTGATTGCAGTCACTTTGCTTCGGTAAGCAGCAACGCTCGCTACGATGCAGTTTTCTTCAACGGAAACAAAGAAGCGAACAACCAAACGGTTACATTTGCTCCGACAATACTGAGTGTTACAATTCGGCCTTTCACGTTATGGGATTGCGCACTGCCATCAACTCCTTAAGGAAACACGGCCGCGGGCGAAGGACAAGCTCCACAATGAAATGTTCATCCACCTGATGACCATTCTCTTGAGATATTATGCTCTTTCATAATTTCGTGTATGGTTATTGGAGGAATTTCCTGACGCCTGGCGTCAGGGTATTTTAATTTTAATTCTTCGCGAAAGATTGGTTACTCCCTGATTTGCTGTTCCTGTTTTTGGCAAACCTCATATTCGTTTGAGTGGGGGCTCGTCTAATAAAATCAGGTTTTCCTTTTAGTTTTTCTTTTTCATGTGTTTTTTTTTCTTTTTTCTTTTCTTCTTTCTTTTTTCTTTTCTTTTTTTTTCCTTTCCTTTTTTCTTTTTTCTTTATTTCTTTTTCTTTTCTTTTTTCTTTTATTTAATTTCCCACCCCTTTTTTTATATATTCGAATTCATTTATAAATTGCATTTAATATCCTTTTTATTTGTTATCAAATTGTTGAGTATTAATGCATTTGTTGTAATATTACTATTTCAATTATTTACTTAAATGTAGTTCATTGTTGTGTCTGCATCTATGTAATTCGAATTTATTAGTTGTCCTCTTGTAAATCAGTTTTTCTATACTGAATAGGATAGACGTTAAATAAATAAATAAGAAAAAATAAAAAAAATTCCGCTTTTGAAACCGGTGAAAGACAAAACTTTAACCCGGCTCTTATCGACCCATATCTCTAACTAGTTGCTTCTGCAAATTGTTTGAGAAGATGGTCAAGAAGCGCCTGATGTGGCTAATGGGAATCTCGTGGCTTGCTTACTAATGTTCAGTGTCGGATTTCGACAGCGACGGAGTTCAATCGACCACCTCGTACGTTTGGGAAACGTCATCCAAGAAGTTATGTCGGATAAAACAGCATGTAATAAGAGTGAACCTGTACTACCTCACCTTGACATAGAGGAAAGCATATGACAAACGTGGCGCTATGCCATATTACAACAACGCACGAGTGGGATTTTAAGGTCACTTGCCCAGGTTCATACACACACGAACTTTCTTCATGATAGAACATTTAAAGTACGGATAAATAAAATTTTACAGACCATATGAACTGCAAACGGGAGTCCTCAAGGATCTGTCCTTTCGGTTCCCCTGTTTTCAGTGCGCAATAAGCAGTGTCACCTCGTGCATACCTAAGTCCATAATGTCCTACCTTTTCGTCGACAACTTGGGGATTTTCTATAGGTCGGTCAACATTTCGTTGCCGGATACGACATCCTTACAGATGCATTGAACAACATCGGTGAGTGGGCCGAGCACGTGGCACAAAAATTTTCTGCCGATAAAACACAATGCATTCACTTTTGTCGCAGTCGGATATGGCACGTAGATCACGTCTTACCCTAAACGGTGTCACAACTTGAATTTAAACCACACGTTTTTTTTTCGGTCTTGGCTTGGAGTTGAGACTAAACTAAATTGAGATACCACGTCACAGAATTGCGCAAAAGATGTAGTGAAATTAAAATCCTAAAGTTCTTAGTAAACACATTCAGGGGTCGGACAGGACGTGTCTTTGCGAAATATATGGTTCACTGGTTAGGTCCGTAATTGGACTATGCCTGTTCTGGGTCTACTAGCTCGGCCCGTGATTCCATCTTGAAACTTCTCGATACTGTCCATCACAGTGGTCTCCGGCTGGCGCTGGGTGCATTTCGACGAGCCCCGTCCTCAGCCTGTATGCTGAGGCAGGAATGACCTCCCTCGCAGGAAAGACGGAAATTACTTGTTGGGCAGATATGTATTGAAGATCCGGGCAATGAGTAACAACCATCTCATGACGCTTATTTGATGCAGAGATTGTTCCGTCACTTCGATACCAAACTTTGGCGACCCTTACTGTCGGAATTACGCTTGCAAACATTCTTTTTAAATTTTAAATTTTGATGTACCCAATCTAATTGAGTATTCGTTTGAGCCAAACCCTCCATGGCTACTTCCGGAAACCTGAAATTCGTTCGACTTTGCGATATAATAAGTCCACAAACATCAGCATGTAATTTTCCAAACGGAGTGTTCAAGCTATTGTCACGAATACCGTACTTTAATTCATTTTCACTGGATGGATCAAAACAGGCTCGAAGGTTGTTGCGTTTTACTATTATGGCGGCAGGTGGTGTTGGTTTCAGACTTCATGGACATGGTTCTGTTTTTTACTGGCTGAAAGTATGCCATACGAGAAGCTTTGAAATAGTATTATGAAACAAAGATGTGGAAGCCTCATGGTATGTTCAGATAGTTAAGTGCCTTCAGCACTTCCACGTCATGTTCTCTACTCACCATTTAGTAATTGAATTCAATTCTTCATGGAGAAGAAAACTTCATTGCGAGAGGCTACAAAATCAGTTCTGCTGGTTCCCTGGCATGTAGGTATCTCTGGCAACAAGGAGGCTGACTTGGCAGGCCAAAGCTGCAACGTGCCCCCCCCCCCCCCAAAGCTTCTACTGATTTTGACCTCGTTACCTGGTTCTGATGTCCAGAGTGGGTTCAGAAACGCATAGTTGAAATTAGCGTCAGGATGGTTGGAATGCTTTGCAGAATATAAGCTGCGTCGTGTGATGCCCTGTCTTTCACTGAAGGTGCGACCGGCGACCCCCTTCTTCCATACTTTCTCGTCGTGAAGAGGTTGTATTGAGCGCGCAGTTAAGTATAGGGCACACACACCTCACCATGCCTATCTTTTTTACCAGAGATAAGATTTGCTCCGATTATGCGACACGTTGATGTGTTGCTATCCGTCATCATTGTTGACTGATCTGCTCTAAGTATGATGGTTTGAGACTCCAATTGAATTTAAAATCTATCATATGAAGGACTTTTGTTCTCATGAAAACAGTGAAAAACTTATCATTTCTTAACCTAAGCAACTCTGATCGACAAAAACTATTAACAGATCATATATATTAAAAAAAAAAAAAAAAAAAAAAATCATGAAGCCATGTGACTGCTATTCATTATGAGACGTTGGCAACATTTTTCTGAGTATGATATGATTATGATTTGATATTTGACATTTTCTACATATGACCACTTTAGGCATGTATACCTATTCCCGATTTGACTGCCTACAAATATATCGACCTTTGCAATTCTTTTCATGACAACCGATTTGAAAACACATTTTAACTATAACCGTATTTAACATTTCATACATTAGTTAACGAATTAATCTTGGAGGCGCGAATAATCTTTGCCGTTGGAAGCGCCCCTAAAACTTACTAATACTAATATAATGAATGCGTTTAGGAGTGTGATTTAAGCGCACACTTATGGTATGATTCAATGTCCCTGTATGAACATAATGGCTGTTATGTTGTAAATCTGATAAGAAGGATTTGATCCGGTCACAATTTTGCAAGAGTCGTGAAATTCCTCGGAGTCCTTTTTCAACCACTTTTTTTTTCGTGGGGAGATAGCTCGTTATGATGACACCGAGAAAACTCTTCCGGGTAGTTTGGTTCGGCAGGCCACCTGTGAATATTTCTAACATGGTATAGAATAGCAGTGAATTTATCAACGAGGAGCTGACCATCTTCGGCACACGTCTGTGCCGACCACCACAAGTGATTGTTTATGCTAGATTTCCAGGCAAACAAGTTGGTCAATTTCTTCTCTATACATTTAAACTTTTTCATCAGACTTTTTGACATGTTCCATACGTCAAACTCGTGAAAAATGTTAGGAAACTGAGTTTTCATGAAATATCTAACCCCCCTATGACGATCTGTTAAAAACAATTTAATCGGCAAGGCTTCCTCAATAACTAGTTTATTAATTACTTGTGCACATGCTGCTTTTTCCAAATCGCCTTTGACTTGACCTTTTTGTAGCACAGTAAAGTCTAGTACTCTCTCCGTTGTAGCACAGTAAAGTCTAGTACTCTCTCCGTGTCGATGTCCATAATGGAGTAAACAACATACTTTGCTGAAAATCTCGGCGAATCAAATTGTCCGTCTCCAGCTATCCGTACACGATCTGATGGAGTCTAAATTAGCTTTTCGTTGCGAAATCCAAGCGTTTGAAACTATCGGTTGAATGTAATTGTTTACCATATTATCAAATGATTTCCTAGAAAAAAAATTGAAGTTGTAGCGTTTTAGAAAATACGTTAAATGCCTGAAAGCTTATTCCAGATAACATCAACGCAGATGATAATAATATAATCATAATAATAATAATAATAATATAATAATATCATAATATTGCCTATTGAACACTTGTTGTGTTTGGGTTGTGAGTCCCATTTTAGGTTGTGCCCTTCTTGACACACGGTTGATACTCTCATGGCTTGACGATTTTAATTACTGGTGATCCACAATCACGACACATACGAAAAAGTTGTGATAAACAAGTCCAAAACACGATAATACACGATAATGAAACATTCTCACTGTTTATGCTATCGTTGGTGTCACTGTCAGTACTTGAATCTTGACTATCACTATTGTTTTCTGAATCAATTTGGAACGACGCGTCTAAATCGGGTTGACTAGAAATGTCAGAATTCGTATCATTATCGTCAACGGATATATTACTGTAGTTGCGATATAACTCTGAGCCTAATTCGCATTGTACACCGATACTATTAGGGTCCTCATCCTCAAAACTAGACTTATCTCTTCCTATTTCAATTTCAGGCTCAAATGTTAACTCGTCACTATCGTTATCACTGATTGCACTTGATGTTGCAGTAACAGATGCAGTTAATATCTCGTCTATTTTTTTCTTCTGCAAATAACGAGACGTTCTCCGTATTTTAGAAGGTGGTGTATATATGGGAGGTTCATGGGATGTTATCGTGTGTGGCACTAATTGTTGTGTAGGAATCGCCGATTGTTTTAAATTAATTCTGAATTTAGTATCTTGCATTAACTTAGATCTGATCAAATCCGATAGCTTAAAATCCTCCTCCACGAAATGTTTCGCACAAACAATGAATTAGTGGTGGAATAAAATTCTTCCTGTGCATTTTATCACACCACACGGCGAAACGTTTCGGCGATTTATCTCGTTTTGGGAATTTATAAACTGATAATCCCTCACCCGAGTTGTTCACACATCCATACACTGAACACCGAGGCATTTTAAAGATAATAACTACAAAATCAGCTAAAACAAATGATGATTTAAGCAGTGTGTAAATCGCAACATCACCCTTGGAACGCACGCACTAGACTAGTGGGCGGGCGGTCCGCTACCTACCCTTGAGCGACGTGACGCAGTCACCGGAAGCTAGCCCTCCAAGAAATGGGCTTAGCTGTCGGCCCAACCCAACTTGACACATGGCATCCTCTTGTCAATACAGCCAATTACCAAAATCTCAAAAGTGGCAATCTAAAGTTCCGTTCTCCTTTAAATTAGCTACTATCTCTTCGTATATTGAGACTGTTATTGAATGCGTTCCGATTTTGACAGGTGACAGGTGACTCGAGGTCGCGATTGTCGTATCGGCTTTAGAAGGGGAGGGATGGGCTAGAGCTAGTAGTCCCGCCCGAAGAAGTGCTGGTCTTCAGAAACTTTAGCACTGCAACAACCAAAGGTGTTGTCAGTGCGGGGCCAGAATTATACATGCCAAATTTAAAAGCTGGGTAAATCAAATGACAGGACTTACCTTCTTCCAAGGATGATCGAGATAGATGGCGTTTGTATGCGACGTGTAGACTACTCGTTTTATCCGATATAAAAATCGCTCACTGTATTTGTAGGACAATCAACACTATTGACTTGCTTCCTCCCTTCACACGGTGCTGTTTAAAGTCTTAGTCTGTTCCTTCTCGTAGGAATCGCTGGCTCTATCCACACGACCTGTCTGCGTCGTCTGCTCGCTACGACTGTGGTGAATGTATCTACCTTCGTACTCGGCTGCTCCTTATCAGTCTGATTCATAACTTGTTATGTACAGTACCGGTCACATCATTTTCTGTAAGCTTCGTGGCGCAAAACCTTATTTGTTAATTTGTATGTATATTAATGTAATTTTAATTTTCACTTTTATTTATATATTATATTAGGATTGTCTATGTAAAAAAGTACTTGTGCTATATAGACTCATAGATTTAAGTATCGATTTCAAAATGGCTGACTTTGGATATACCAGCTGTCAAGAGTTTGATGTAAAGAGACATTCTAAAGGCATAGACAATAATATTACGGTATTAAACGGACGTTTTCCTTCGCGTGTGGTGTAGCCTTATTCACTTTTGAACTACCTCCCGCAATGCCCAGATCCTCTTGGCACATTTCTGTACGGAACACTTTTTTGCCCGCTTTCATACTGTAAGAAGAAAAATGTATTGTCACCAACAGTAACGTAGCTGCTATAGAGAAGCAAACATCAAAGAGCCCCCCAAAATTATCAGTGAGCCATAAAACTAGGAATCACAATTTACTACCGTTTTGCCGCTTTGGATGCGGGCGGCTACAGGATAGCAGGACGAAGAAGTGTAAAGAGATGCGAGTAACACTCTTGAGTTTATTTTCCTTGGCGTAGTAAAACCAGCATCCCGCTAAGTTTGCCTGGGGAAACATCACCCCAGACGCCCCCATGAGGGTGTTTCAAAATTGGTTCGTATTTCCGTGAGGTTCATTTGTGGGGCAACAACAGTTTTAACGTAGTCCAGGAGTTGCTCATACGCCCCTTGTGCTTTTCTGGTCATGAGGGCTTACACTACCGGAAACGTCCAGAAAGCACAGATAGACAATTCGAGACTACATAATAAAATACAAAGCATAAACAAAATAATGAGTTTTTACATACACAGACGGAGACGACCACGACGTGGGGGAACCCCTGCTCTCCCCATATGCTTGTGGCTGGTTCTGACCAGCACAGGCCTGTCCACCCCTCGTCGAAGCTGGCCAGTTGAGTTGTGGGATATACACGCAGCTTTGCTCCGGACGCAATAAGAGTTTATTTTTGTGAAATTGATTCTTTTCCCACCGATCATTTTTGCAACAATCGAGTTGTATCGCTTGGCGCAGTTGTTGTCCATGGCCATGATCAGACTACCACAGTTGTAGGCAAGGCTTCTCACAAGTGTCATAATAGCTTGAAAGAGGTCGGTTGGTTTCAAGTTTGCGACATCGTTGACCTCCCTTGGCTTCGAGTGACCGTCACAGAAGTACTCTGCTCTGGGTCCGTTAGTGATGTCATGCTGAAGCTCGCGGATGCTGGTGTGATGTGGGCCTGGTTGCTCCTTCCTGACGGATATTGCCTTTGTTACAGGGTAACGCAGCCTTTCCAAGCTGGCTCGTAGTTTGATTTGTGTTGCACAGTGCCCTTACTGCTGTCAACGCTCAAGTCTCATAACTTGTTTATATAGTTGCGTGACAGGTGGTTTCGGCATTCGATTTTTTTTTTAAGCCATAAGGCAGGGTATCGATCATTTTCCTATGAACCCGTGCATGGCCATGCTCTGACGGAATCTCTCGACTATGGCATCAGCCTTCATGGCAGTGGATGATCCATTCCAATTTTTTAAGCAATTGTGATATGGTATTTTGGCATCAGGGTCTTTGTGTTTATGATACTCACAAAAAGAGCAATATTTATTTCTAATGCCTATGTACAGAATCTTTTTGGTCCGGTATCCGACGATTACAACCTAATAAGAAGAAAAACACATTTTGAGTGTCTCATTGCCTTTCACAAAGTAGATATGACGCATTTTGTAAGTTACTGATCCTATATGAACTCTGTAAATCGAGGAACTTTCCTTTTCCCTTTGACTACCTCCCCGACGGCGATGACAATGACAACACGGACAGATGATGACACAGACGGAGACGACCACGACGTGGGGGAACCCCTGCCCTCCCCATACGCTTGTGGCTGGTTCTGACCAGCACAGGCCTGTCCACCCCTCGTCCCCCGCGTCATCCCTTTCGTCCCTCCCTTCGTCTCGATTAGCCAAGTTGCATAAATATGAGACGTTTAGCAATATCCAATCAATCAATCAACAAAATGTACTTTACACGGGTGTCTTACATCCAATACTTAGAGACCTACTGAAATGTTTTATTTTTATCCCAATTTTGTTTTCAAAACTTGAAATTTCTCGTTTTGGCCGTGTTATACTTTTAAGGTGCAATTGTTCATAAAACACTTTTAAAAAAAGGAAAAAAAGGAGGAAAATTTAGGTAGGCTTCCTGAAACTACTAAATGAAACTACTGTCCATTTTTGGTGGAGTTAAACATTTATTTAACTTTAATGCCACCATGGTAGGCCTACTCAAACTACTAAATAAAACTAGTGTCCATTTTTGGTGGAGTGAAACATTTAGGGTTTACTTAAACGCCACCATGGTAACAATCTCAACATTTTCAGGCTTCAGGTTTCTGCGCCTGTACTACTGATGATACTGATACTACTGATGCAGATAACTTCACTTTCCACCTCAACCCAATGTTCAGTGTGTATAATGCTGAACTGTTTGCACTACTCCAAAGCCTACTATATGTCCAAAGGAGTAACGTATCAAAGTTTCTAATCTGCACAGACTCTTTGAGTTCCCTGGAAGCAATGTCTGAAATTTATCCCAGTCATCCCATAATTCACAAGATTCAGATTAAACTTACAAAGCTTTCCAATAAACAAAAGTCTGTAGTATTTTGTTGGGTCCCTGGTCAATCCGGGATCTTAGGTAACGAAGTATCAGACAAATGTGCAAAATGAGCATGCGAAAAGGACATCATAGACTGTCAGCCAATTGTACCTTCAGATTTAAAAGTATTTTGTAAACTAGGACAACGCTTAAGTCCCGTCGCGTTGATGGATGAGCTTTTTTGTAAGTTTTTAGTTTGCGTGGGATCGATTAACTTAACAAGTGCCTTTTGAACGCATTGTTGGTGATTGTTGTCAAGTTTTCTATTGTTACTTGTAAATTGTTATTATAAACCTAAAAAATCTCATATTTAAACCTTTATTCTATTGATTCTGGCGAACTTTTTCAACTTTTTCTTTCAGACAGCAATTCCTCACCATTACTTTAATGTCCATGTGAAATATTTACGTTGTAGCCCTACCCGTTTGGTCAGAATCGGCCAAATGTCACGAAAATATCGCACTAAAAATCGAAAAAAATCGTAATAGTACGATATTCATGAGAAATATTTCTTCGTTTACCCAAAAAACAATACACCTCTAAGTTCAAGATTTCGAAGGTCCCCTACAATTTTCATCAAGATCGGATATGCCGTTTGCCTGGTAAATGTCGTTCCAGTTTTTAAAAAGGTGACCCAAGAGACGTTGGCCATTATCGCCCAATATCGCTCACCTCGATAGCATCAAAATTAATGGAGAAACTCGTATCACGCCGCATTCTAGAACATCTGCAAAACAATGATCTTATAAACGATAATCACATGGCTTTCCACCTCGGCGCTCATGCGTTACAATGCTGACTCGAGCAAATGACGACTGGCTTCACGCGCTTGAGGACAAGGATGTAAAACAAGTTGATTGTATAGCTCTTGACTGGCAAAAGGCATTTGATCAGGTTCCTCACGAAAGACTTCTCTTAAATTGCATGGCTACAAAATTAGAGGTAATCTATACCAGTGGATTAAATCGTTTCTGACTGATCGACTCAGTGTGTCATATTTGGTGGTTCTTCTTCTCCTTCCACTAAAGTGACATCTGGAGTTCCCAAGGTTCAGTAATTGGCCCCCTGCTATTTGATATTTACTTGCTCGACCTACCTCAATGTGTTTCTTCAACCTTGCTACAATTTGCTGATGATTCAACCGTTTTTGCATCAATAAGATCAATTCTTGATTTCGAAATTTTGCAAACGATCTAAACAGCATACATACTTGGTCCACAATAAACAAAATGTCCTTGAACTCTCTTAAATCTGTACTTTACATTAACTAGATCAAAAATTTGTTTCAAGAATGTGTACTCACTTCAAGGCAAAATTATCCCAAATGTGATTCAATTAAATTGATTGGAATTACATTAACAAATGATCTAAAGTGGAATTTGCACACTGCAATGAATTTAACACTGCAACAAAGTAGACAGAAGCAAAGTAGCCATATTTAATTTAGAGAACCACGCAATCACAGCAGTTTTTGCTAGATGTAACTTCACTGGCCTGTGGACAGAGACCTGTGAATTGCTGGTATGCGGTGGATCTGACACTAATGATGATGGCGGGGAAAATGATGTCTTGGTGCCAACTCTACACAAATTTAAGCCACCTGGTAACATTATTAAGCAGGTATCATGTACTCAAGACTATAAGTTGAATGTGGTGTTACCGAATCCAAACATTGCAGAAACACCTTTGCTTCAACGTCAAGTTACGATGTCTCGTGACAAGGGAAATAGCTGTTTTATTGATTGGGCTGAAAGCATGAGATCGCTCGAGTGTCCCATTTGCCTCAAGATAATGTGTGCACCGATAATATATAATATATAATATTGAATGGGCAAAATGAGGCATATTCTATTAATAGCAGATTATTGACAGGATGTAGCCGTCAACGAGTGACTGTTGGTCGCCAGGGCGACGGCTAGGGAGGGCCCCATGGGTTAGGGACAAGGTAAAGTTAACTCGCAATTCTATTATATATATATATATGAAATGTTTTGAGGTAAAACTGTGTGTGATTTTATTTTATTACCGACGTTTCTCTAGGATTTCACCTAAAGCCTTAAATCTTAAATTTATATATGAAACCCCACTCCCTCTCAACGGACTGTAGGTTTGTTATTATATTTTCTGATCTGTGCCTCTGCCACCTCCTTTGATTCTAGAACCCGAGGATGTAGCTTCCAATGTTCGTGACACGTTACACCCAAGTAGCAAGTGTGGCTCGTTGGTCTTGTGGTTAGCGTATCTGCTTCCAATGCAGAAGGTCCAGGGTTTGATTCCCGCCAAAGTCAGTTTTTTTTAACATCTCTAGGAGATGGCTGTAGCTGAAGATAGTATTGCTTTGTACCTCTCGAGGTGTATCCATACATTATGGCGGAGGACACAGTCCTGGTACAATAGATACTCGCGAACACAGTTCGAGATCGGACACAGTCCTTGTTACGAAAGAAAACTGTACGAAGCTCACGGCACGTGACCTACCACCTAATTATTGAGACGAAGTTCCCTCCACAGTCTTTGTTGCACGAGGATATATATGTAAGCTTCAGTTCATGCACAAGGAGCATCAATTGTCACCATCGAAGGGTCCATACTAGTGGCTAGTGCTTGAAACATATTCAATACTACCCACAAACTATATAAATGGCTCGTGAAAATTAACAGATTCGCAGCAAGAGTTTTTATTGATTTTTTTGAATATATTACACTATAATATACAATACTATACTTCAATATTATTTAAAATGCAGTCACATAACTAAATAAATATAATTATTTTACTGTGGTGAACCTAATTAATGCAACTCTTTCCAGAAATGGACGATTCAGATTGATCGGCGCACATAATGTGTTGAGTTAAAACGGTTTGTTTGTCTACAAATCACTTCTTGGTATCTTACATGAATTTGTGACACCCCGGCTTCTTGCTCAGTGGAGAAAGGGGCGTGGCCGTCTGTCTGGTCGTACTTCCGTAGTTGTACAGCTGTTAGGCGCCACGTAATTCCTAAAAACTGGTTACCAACTAGTACTAGTATCAACAGTGGAATGACGAAGGACTAATAATGATACTAGAACACAAGATGTAAAGATCGGAAAGATTTATTGTCGGATAAGTGCCGACGTTCCGTAGGGTGCATAACCACAAATAATAATAACATGAAAAAAAACAATATTACCCAGCAGAGTACACAATTAGCATAACTTAATACAAGGTCTGCCTCTCTAATGAGACTAAGGTTCGGCCACCAAATTGTCCGAGTGAAAATAATAATACAATTCTATTACAAGTTACACAAAATCAATAATCGATAAGCGACAAATGCCTTGTAGGCTAGGTACGCATGTCACACTATAAGAGACCGGCTACAAACATGACAGAGGTAATTATGTTTGCTAGGCCTGTGACGTACCATTAAATCAATAGGCCATATGGACCAACATAACTTTCCGTCACTTCAAAAACTAATAATCGATAAGCGACAAATACCTCGTAAGCTAGGTACGCATGTCACACTATAAGAGACCGGCTACAAACATGACAAAGGTAATTATGTTTGCTAGGCCTGTGACGAACCATTAAATCAATAGGCCATATGGGCTCTCAGGAATATAGGCCTACTGAAGGTAGGCACAAAAAAATATCGTTCAAGCGTTCTTCTAATAGTCAAGTCCTGGACTACTAGGAAAATAAATGCCGGGTGGGACTATATATAAAGCCAAAGCCCTAATCAAAAAGTCCAACGTAAGACTAGCCGACTAGAAATAGGCTAGGCCTACTCTCAAGCTACTAGTAAATCTGGAGCCTGGCTTTATAATCTAGTTTATCAAATTCTAGTTTTTGGGCCTAAAGGGGTTCTTTCAGAAAACTAGTTCATGGGCCAACTGTAGGGCCTAGGCCTAGTGGGGACTGTAGCAAAAGTTCAACAAGGGAAACGTCAAAGCTGGTGATGTAGGCTAAAACACCCAGGGACACAAATACCATGAGTAGGTGTGAAATCCACAGCTTCCATCCTTCGAACCCAGGAACATGTCACGAAATCTTGATTCTCTTCTCCTACCCTAGCAGGCGTTAGAAGACTAGAATCTTGGGCAAAGTCGCCGTGCGTCTTCCCCTGAGATATCCAACATGGTCCGGAACAAAGGTGAATCCTACTTCCGTGTAAGTTCTGGTCCGTACTACGATCCCAACAGGGGACTAGACGTGCAAAACTCCCACATCACCACACAAAGGCGTCGAACCAAAGCCTTTCTCGTAGAAAGAGGGATTTGAAATTCGATGAGAATCTGGCTTGAAAAAGACTTCACTTCAAAACCGGAACAGCTGACGCCTTTTTGGGACATCCCACCGCCGTCGCCGGGCTCACCGCCTACCTCCGCGTCGCGAGACAGGTGTGCCAACCAACACTTTCCGCGGAATAGGAGCCAATTCAAATGGGTGTACAGAGCAAATAGTCAGATCGGAGCAGTATGCTGTAAGTAGTTCTGGCAAACTATGCGCAACAGTATTAGTGATACCTAGAACCTTAATAGATGCCAGTCTATTAATTTTCTAGGTGTCACAAATTAGTCAACTATAATAAAACAGAATGACACAGACTTCATTCAGGTATAATGCACAAAAATGCGAATAATTCTATATTTCAAACAAAGTTAAAATTCGTACCAACACCTAGAAGACAAGGTATTAATACTCTTAGCGTAAGACTTTCAGGGTATGTCAGGTGGCTGGTTTAGACCTTAATTCTTGATAAGAGATATCATTATTAATTACTTCATTTATAAAATGTTTTTTTAAATAATTGAAGATAGTAACTCGATTTCCAAAAGTGAGTTTTGAAGGTGAAGGAGCCATTTTTGGTTTTGCCAACATTACTTTTTGAATTAGGCATGGTTAAATTAGTTTAAACAGCATATTAATTACTTCTACGATTGTAAAACAAAAGTAACAAAATTATTTCTCGATTTCCAAAATTTTGTGATTTGAAGGTGAAGGAGTCATTTCTGGTTTTGCCAACATTGTTTTGAATCCAGCATGGGCAAATTAGTTAAAACAGCATATTTAATTGCTTCTACAATAGTAAAACAAAATTTAAAAAAAGGATTTCTTAATTTCCAAAATTTTTAGATTTGAACGTTAAGGAGCCATTTTTGGTTTTGCCAACATTGTTTTTTTAATTCAGCATTAGTTCAAATATCATATTTATTGCTTCTATGATAGTAAAACAAAATTCAAAAAATTGTTTCTTGATATCCAAAATTTTGAGTTTTGAAGGTTAAGGAGCCATTTTTGGGTTTGCCAACATTGTTTTTTGAATTCAGCATGGTCGAATTAGTTTTAAAAGCATTTTTAAATGCTTCTACCCATTATCAGCATCACGGCTGCACAAAAACTCACTGTCTTATAAATATGCGGCTGGCTAGTTTCTTCCAACATAAGCATGGCGGTGGACACGAAAGATTTTATAACGAAGCTTCCGATTGGCTCAATAATGATAAAATCCTTGCCACAGACGCAAGTCACGGAATGATTCCGAAAATCGGGAACGAAACTCGAGTCTACCAAATGTCGGGAGTTGTTTCTGTATGGACGTAAATCAGATTTTTCAAAACCCACGCAGAAGTCGAGCCCAGTCGAGTCTCACCCCTCAGGTTCGGAAATCACAAACGAGAATGGTTTCATCTTGAGGAACACAATTTACACTTCATAAAAAGTCAGTGTTGAATTTGGCTACCAATATCTTTCGTACTGCCGACTGCAGTTGGTAGGTAGAATGATTATTATTGAATCCTCCCCTTGCTTGTATTGTATGCAGGAAAAGAACAGCTCAAGATGGTCCTGACGTAACTTGTAGGTCAACCAATACTTGAAAGAAAACACATGGTATTAGCTATTGATTGAACCTAAAAGTTAAGATTGAAAAGTATCACAGTTGTCTAATTTTGGGGGCCCAATCAAATTCCAACTCGAAACCTTCTCGTGGTTTGGCCGTGATTGGGGGAGTTTTTCCCCTGAAAGTAATGGCAGCTCTGGGTCGTCGTCGGGGAACTTCCCTTCCCTTTGACTACCTCCCCGACGGCTACGACAATGACACACGGACGGTTTGACATAGACGTAGACGACCACGACGGGGGGAACCCCCTGCCCTCCCCATACGCTTGTGGCTGGTTCTGACCAGCACAGGCCTGTCCACCCCTTGACCCCCCGCGTCATCCCTCACGTCACTCCCTTCGTCTCGATTAGCCAAGTTGCATAAATATGAGACGTTAAGCAATATCCAATAATAATAATAGTAATAATAATGAAAATAATAATAAATAAGTCTAATTTTGTTTACAGAAATTTTATTGACCAGTTATCTTTTATGACTATATGAAAAACACTCGTATACTTCTATAGTCATGTGTCTCTAGCATCTTTCGTGGCTACACTGTGGAAAGTCCTCATCATTATGATCATGAACAGAGTAAGTCCAGCCAAAATTATTTTAAATTAGTAAAAATATGAACTTAATTCATTGTGGGATTTTCTCCAAATAGTACCTCATCTCCCAGCATGAGAACACTTTTCATAGATACTATTAGGCCAATTATTGCAGTTTTCCTGAGTGAATAGCGAACTGGTATACCATTTTCAAGTGTCAAATGTGTTCGTGTGTAATTGCATTTCTTTAAGAAGGTTTTGTTAATGGACATTGACCATTTCCTAAGAGGAGGGAGCTTCGTACGGAGCTCCGACCCACTCGCTGTTCACTACTGTGCGGCCAGGGCTTGGTACAAGTCCCTGTTAGTGCATGGGAAAATTAAACAAGTAAAAAAAATTTGACACGGGTGCTCAAGTAAATGTACACCCGTTAAAAGAGGGTTTAATAGTTTGCCCTCTGCTGCTAGATACTTCCACAGTATTTGTTTAATTAAACCAGTAGGGAAAGTTCAGAGCTATGAACATCAAAATAAAGATGTTAGCCTTGACATTATAGTCACAGAAGCTGATAAGTCAACCTTTACTTAGTCTGAAAGCTGTGTTGACAGACAAGACATGACACGCAAGATCAAAATAAGTCACACAAGTGAAGCACGGGCGTTGCGTAAAATGTCACAAAATTACCAGATTAAAAGAAAATATAAGTTACAACAACAATGCAAGCTCATGATACGCAAGTACAAAACGTGGGAAAAGTCATACCAGCTTCCACAAATCTTTGTGTCTTGAAATACAAATTTTGAGGCACTCCTTAGTCCACTTTCAAAACCATACAAGATACATTAAAAGATAATTTGTGGATAAAATAGTCGCAAATATTTGCTGGCAGGCTTCGTCAGTTTTCATCATCCTTAAAACGAAAACCGTTCCAAAAGCCTGAAATGAATTAGTTTTGAGAATTCGGCATTATTGTTGACAAACCAACGCATGGTTTACGCATTTATTATGTTCCTCATTGCTAGGACGGCTCCAAAGTCACCGTTTACAAACTCCTAACACAAGAACTGCTGGACTTAAGTCCAAATCAGAAGTTAAAAAACTTATTACTTTGGCGGGAATTGAACCCTGGACCTTCTGCATTGGAAGCAGATACGCTAACCACAAGACCAACAAGCCACACAAAAAAAGTGAAGTGCACTATGTTACAGTTTGTCCAAAATAAAAGTAAAATCCCTGAAAATGAGATATTTGCGGCAATATAGTGTCACGATGAGCCTCACTACATATCTTAATATCTAACTTACAACCAATTAATTGCACACCTAAAAGCACATGCGCCCCTGTTTTCAACACGATTTGAAAAAACGTTAATTTCACTTCGTGTGCAGCTCCGATATGACCTCGCCGCCCCGCACCTTTTTACTACTATCTGCACGCACACAGCAAAAGAGCCTCGCTTTGCAGTCGGTCTGTTGTTCTTGTCCGAAGGCGGACGTGTTTTGTCCGCGCTCTTTGCTCTGGGCTTATTGGGCCTCCACTGTACATGCAGTTAGCTTCTGTTGCTGCTGTAAGTGTTGTTTGTTCAGTTTGCTGTGTCCTCGTTTTCATTCATCATTCTGTTTAACGTTTTTTACGATTCAGGAGGTTTTGTCTTTTCTGTCCAGACTGGAAGTTTTAG
Organism: Sweltsa coloradensis; assembly: GCA_024449915.1. Lineage (NCBI taxonomy): Eukaryota > Metazoa > Arthropoda > Insecta > Plecoptera > Chloroperlidae > Sweltsa > Sweltsa coloradensis. The sequence continues at coordinate 22,019 of JAMZAV010002868.1, read as the reverse complement.
TTCTCTCTTTATTCTGTCCTGCTTGTCAGGGAAGCACTCGTCATCCTAGTGTTGTGCTCCGAGGTCTGTTCTGTACAGACTGAGAAGTTGATGTTCAGGGAAAATAGGAGATTCTGTTCAATGTGAGATAAGAGCCTTGACACAAAGGTGCCCGGTTTATGCGCTGGGATTTTTCGCACGCGACGCACCCTGTCAGACCAGATGAAAGAGCTTTCTTTCTTCCCTTGGTTTTAAAACTTGAAAATATGTAGTAATGTGCTTAAGTACACATGACGCAATTTCGCCAAACCCCCGATTACCAACTGCTTCGTGCCATAAATACATGACTCCTTTGTTGTTTCCCTACTTTATGGTACACAAAAGTTGTAAGATGAATACTGTCGCTGGAAAATATATTCGAATGGGTAAGTGTAGGACAGAATAACACTTGCTCTAAATCGACGCAAAGGACCACAATGTTCGGATTTGTTTGTGAAATTTCAGTGTCTGTTTCTAAACTACTGTAAGCAGATTCCGCCTTCCTATGATGTACTACACTTTCGAGTGACACCCTGTTGCGCTCTTCGTCTGTTTCAGCTGCAATAAGTTTAATATAGTTTGAATCGCAAGTTTTGCATGTGTCACTTCTAGGACTCCCAAAACGTAGATTAAACTTAGACCTAAAAATGTCCCTGTAGTAGTGAATGGAAACGGTCTTATTTGGATTTAACTCGTTGTATAGGGCTTGTTCACTGTTTATTCTCTCCTGCTTGTAAAAAGGAAAAAAAAGAAAAGGAAAGGAAAGGGTTTATGTAAGTGTTGGTCTCTATCTGTTCTGTTTGTACAGCTTGATGTATTGATGTTCGGAAAGTGTCAGGTTCTGTTCAGTTTGGGATGAGAGCCTAGTCACACAAAGGAGGTAGCCGGTTTCTGTGCTTGGGTTTTTGTTATACCGAATTCCCTGTGTATGTGTTGCAAATTAGTCTTAGTTTGAATCACCACTTAACTAATAATATAAGTTAGTGTTACTAAGTGGGTGAGTGGGGGGACTCTCTAATTAGATCCCATTTTTGTGCATGTATGCGGCATTGTCTGTCAGTAAGGGTAATAAAGCTCTTTTTATGGTTTGTTCCGTCATCAAACCGGCCTGCTTGTCCGGAAAGTGCTCGTTATCGCAGTGTTGTGCTCCGTCACACCCCAAGTGCTATTGAAGCTATTGAAACCTGTTAGAACCTCTGCTATACACCCTTTGTGCTGTAGGCCTACTGCATTTCATGTTATTGCACAGATTAGCACAAGCATGAATTTGAAAGGTCAAAAAAGATATTTTTTTAATTTAAAAAAAGTTGGTTGATACATTCACAATTTGAAATTTATTTTTCTTAACAAATTTTTCCCTAGTTTAAGAATATCTTTTTATAATAATATATATATTGTGGAAAATGATTGATGGGTTTATAAGATATAAGATAAGTCTGTGATAAAGATTGTAGGCCTAAATAAATGTGATAGTCCTTAGTTAGGACTTACTAGGGAAACGCCAAAGTCGTTGTTAAACGAGTGAGTGAGTGAGCCAAGTGTTGAGTACCCGGGAACATCCCCTTTCCTCCCCTATACCTAAGGATCTAGCCCACTATGAGGAATGATACTGGGTACTCAACACAAGCCAAGTGTTGAGTACCCGGGAACATCCCCTTTCCTCCCCTATACCTATTGCCCAGGAATATAAGGAAAAATAGCGGAAAAAAATGAAACACAGCAAAACTTTTTCTCAAGATACTAAGTTGGGTATGTTGTTTAACATACTAAAAGTCCCCACCTGTACCGCGTGAGCTTCCTTATAATATGACCTTGAAATGACCCCGATAAACGTTTGTTTAAGTTTATCTCGTAAATGGTGGAAATTAGAAAACAATGTTTCAAACAAATAATGTTTCTTACTAAATTTCTCACAAAAAAGTTTTTATCCATTTTTTCACCAGATCACTCCTTCCCCTTTAAAATCCAGGATTTAAAAATCAACTTTTAATGGAAATAGTGAATTGTAAGAAATTCTTATGAAAAATGATTTTAAAATGCATATTGTATTTACAAAAAACATGCTCTCACACTTTGACAAGGTAAAATAAGGTGTCAACAGTTGATTGAAAGGTGTGGTTTTATTTAGGTGGCAAGAGGGAGGGAAGGGGTAGCTTCAGCTCAATAAAAGTAAATGTAATCAACAATCAGGAAATGTTTATTGCATTATAATCGTGTTTATTGAATACATTCTCGTGTGATAGTTTCCACACCACAGACGTATAGAATTAGACGCGTTTCTGTATGTGGTATGTATCTCCAGTAGGCCAGTAGGGTAGTTTGTTAGAATTTTAATCTCTTGGTCGCTCCATGTGTCTCTTCATCGGCTTCCTCGATTCCCATTTCATCATCTGACGTTTCATTTTGACTTGATAACGTATAGACGGTACTCAGTTCATTATCATTGCCGTCATCATCTCGACCACTTTTGTCGGTTTTGCGACTTGCATCTTCTCCATCTTCTTCCTCCTCGAACGATGATTGCGGTAAAACATGTTCAATATCCTTTCCTGAACGTCATCGACATCTTCGTCGTCCTCCATCTCAAGCCTTCCTGCGTTTTCACACGAAACTCCACTGCAGTGCACACCCCGTCTGGGCTCGGGGTAGAACTGGCCCAGAGCATGGCTCTGCTAATCGTACAAGGCGATTCAAGAGAAAAGTCCACCTCGCAAACATCAGCTAGTACGAGGGTGTATATTACACCTCGAAACTAGAAGCGAGCTATGCCAATCGTTGTCGGGGACACCTCCCCCTTCCCTTGACGACCTCCCCGACGACGTTGATAGTGACACAACGAACGATGACAAAGACGATGACGACCGCGACGTGAGAAACCCCCCTTCCCCCCCTTACTCATGGCTTGTTCTGCTCAGCATGGGCCCCTCCTTCCCATATCCTAGGCTAAAATGGTGCATTATGACCTATCGGTTGACGCGCCCTTAATCCAAATATAACCAAGAAAATATTTAAACACCTTTATCCTGTTTTTCGGCCCCCACAGGCTTCACCGCCTCCTTACAAAGAACCCAAAAAAGTGAGTCCAAGATATGTTGTGGTGCTGGCCCCAAGATTGAGGGAGTTGGAGAAAAACAAGGCTCTAAACACCAGCCCCAGTTTTCTGTAGTAGTTTATTCCCTTTCCACAATTGCACCTGGTGGTAGACCGAAGGCTGTGCAATTTGGCATAGACTTGAGTAGGGGAAAACAGATAACTTTCTTCCCGACTGCAAAAACCTTTCTTGAAACATTTAAACGTGTTTGTTCAGCGTTCTGTGATCGTGCACCGTATAGACCAAGGAATAGTTTGTTCCGGCTTGGGCTATTTCCTCTTGTGAAGCCGTTTTCAGATTCAAAAGTTTGAGCGGCTTCCTTCCACAAGGTCTTCTCTTTTTCCCCCCTTTTGCATAATGATATTTTTCCCTTTTGAAAATAGCAGAGGTACAATCACATCCTGAGAAAGCGTGTAGGAAGAAAATGCTATCCTTAATTAAGAAGAGGTTTATTTCTATGTGACAAATACAGCATAGTTGCCACCTTGGCTTCTTCCCGGTTTTATGAAAATATTTCTGATTCTACAGGTGCAGTTGCTGTTACAGCACAAGTAGGTCCTATGTCCTCTTCAACTTTAGCACAGTTTTCTTCAGACATCGAACAGTCAATAGCGGTTTGAATAATCAGAGTATCAGCGTCTGCATCAGCATGCTTGACTTCAAAGTCATTTTCAAGAACTTTTTCTTAATGAAGGAAATCAGTTTGTTCTTATTATGACTATTGGACAAGAATTTTCCTTGAGCCGCAATCAAGTTCATTTCCTCGTGAAATTCTATATCCGGAGAAAACGTTTTGGATATCTATGAGATCTTTGGGAAATACTTTTGTATCATAAGTTTTTTTCTAAATATCCATAAAAAAAAATACAAATTTGTTTCCATAGTGTCTTTTGATGTAAGAAATGTATACCGGTATTTTAAAACAGGATCCTGTAAGTTCCCCCAGCGGGCCACCAAAACGAGGGAAGAGCAAACTTTCATTATTACGTAGAAACTTCCAGTGCTTCCCTGATTCTTTTCAAATATTGAATATATTGTAACGAAGCGGCGGTGTGTTTTTAAAAGAAATACTCATACCGATTAAAATACTATATCTACTACTCATTTTTTGCCTCCACCAGGACTAGTTTAAAGGGGTAGTCCAGCCTTGATAAAGAACTCTTAGCTTTGAGAGGTACCTACTAGGATCTGTAATTAACAAGGTCCTAAATTACAATGTAGAAAGGAGATGACACAAAAAGGGAAAAAAAGGACAATTAATTTACTGTAACCCGGTTTACTTTTTTAAATCATTAAAGATCTTATTTATTTCAGATCAAAAAAAATAAAGAAAGAACATAACTTAACATTATAGTTTATCATTAAAAGTTTGATACGCTTGGGTTTGTCACAAGTTGTTATTTTTCTGTCTACCACCCGAATTTAGAGAAGTCAAAGCTTCTTAATTTTATTTCTTTCATTGGGTCAATGTCCCAAAACAGGTTTTCGTACATGGCTTCATAATTCTCAAATATGAGGGGTTTTACGGTTGTACTATTTGATTGTCTTGGGAGACATTTTTGAATTTATAAAGTAAAAATAATCATTAAATACATCACCTAATCCAAAATAATATTATTAAAACACTTAAAATACATGATTTTCACTCACCCAGATTTTGTAGTATGTCCCAACACTAGGAAATTATTGGCCAAAAGACCCTGAGGCTACTGACAACTGATTCTTAATCTATCTCTCTCTCTACCCTCTTCTAGTCTCCTTCCTTCCCCTTCTGATTTGCCTAGGCTATTCCTGGCTTATATACCAAATCCTATGAAGTGGGAGGAGCCCTGGGTGTATGTGGGCTAAGCTAAGGGGCATGTGTCCTGAAGAAAAGAAAAATGGTTGCCTTACTAAATCCACATAGCTTGACCTTGGCCGTGAGCTGGTGCTGGCGGCTGGCCAAAAAAAGATTTTTTTGTCAATTCTTAATGGATTTTGTTTGTAAGGGGCACATGTGGGTGTTTAGACCGGCGCAAATACAAAGGAGGAAATTTGTGAATTGTTTTGCATTAAAAAGAATTCCTAACTAAAAGCGGTTTCTTTGATCGGCAAGTTTTTCATAGGACACATCTGGTCATTACATGATTTTATTTTTAGTGATTTGAAATTAGGTCATTCTTAATCCATATGGGCATTCTTTAATAAGAGTTGTTTCTTTTAGTATGTGTGGGATTTTGCGGCCTCTGTACTAACATTGATTTGCTTTTAGGTTCACTTTGATTTTCTCTTTGCCAATATAAAAACTCTTTTAAAGACCGGCTTTCTTATGAATCTTGGCAAGACTTCACTTTACAAAAATGTAACGAGTTTTTTTGCTTTTAAAGTATGAAGTTTTTAATTCCCAAATGAAGCATTCTTTTTCTTAAATTCTCATTCACATCTGGTCCATTATGTTTTTGTGTGACCGCCTGTGTGGCCTTTCTTCTAACATTGATTCTAATATCGATCTGCTTGTTGGGGTATTGCAATTATTTAGGCAATAAGGGTAATCGTGAGGAACTGGTGTGTGTGGGTACACCATGAAAGCCCAGTTCGTCACACAACCCCCTCCCCAAGCCTTACGCGTCCACCTGGGCGCGCCAAGCCTAATCAATCTCTGGTAAGTGCAAACCATCTTACAAAATATTTTAGTGAAAACTTAACTAAAAAAACTTTAAAGTCTTAAATGACATAACCACAGAAAATATTAACCAAACCGGGCAAGATTAAATTAAATTTAAGCTTCATTATAAAACATAAATTATAATATAGGTATATAAACCTACTAAGTGTAATCCCCCTATTAAACAATACAAAATAGATGAATTGAAAGGACTTATATAATGTAAATGTTTTACCATTGTACATTTTCATTGATGAATATTTTATTAATTTTAAAAGTTACATGCATGAAACAAAAACTGATACCAGTTCTGATTATTAATGATCGGGTTGATTATCATAAAATATATAACAATAAATCAAAAAAATAAAAAAAACAAAGCACTAAATTAACATAACATGCAAAATTTCAACATTAATATGAAATAAAATTGGGGGTTAAACCCGGTTTTACCCCAATAGAAAGAATAGGCTTATGTTTTTTAACTCCAGAAAAATATAAAAAAAAATTTTAAAATATCAGAAGTAAAATGATAAAATAAACCCCAAAGAATAATTAAATATAAAAATAAAAGAAAAAGATTCTACACTTATTGTCCAAATGTTTGTTTTAAAAATATGTTATATTAGGTATTATTGATGGACGGTCTTTACACTCACATGAGAAGTTCTTTGTCTGTGAAACTCAGGGGTTGCATTTGTTGCAATCACATTTGAATTTTTCCACAATTTCCCTCATTTCGACAGTGCGCCCTGGTGGTGAGAGTAGGAGTTTTTGTGTTGAACTGTTCAAATTGGGGGTTAGATCACTTTCTTCACAAAGGTAGGAATTGGCTTTTTAGTTGGTTCTTGATCCGAGGTTGTCGGCGGCGGTGTCGGCGGCGGTTGCCCTTGTGGAATCGTCCAATTATATTGGACGTTCCTGTTTGTTTCTTCGGTACCACTCCCTTGATGCTCTGCAAAGAGGTTCGCTTTGCATATGTGGTGTCACGCGAAGTCCATCGCGGATCAAGAAGGTATGGTTGGCTTGGACGACGACTTGCAGGTTTCAGTGGGATCGGGGGAATTGGAAGGGTGGCCGTGAGGTTTTGGTGGGGTTGATTGGTTTGCTGATTGACGTAGTCTGCCGGAATCGGTATCAGGGGTGGCATATTTCCCCACGGTTTTGCGTTGTTGGTTTCCCGTCGAATGATACATCCACCCTGGGACGCAGGATGTGTGAATGTCTCCATAGATTCAGGTGGAGTTGGTTTCCGACGGCCATTCCACATAGAGGCGCACCTTGGCTGGTATGGCGGCCATGGGTCCTCGCTTGAGGGTGATGTGGATCTGGTCCATTTCATCCTGGGAAATTTCTGTATTGATTCCAAGCAAAACGGGAAACGATCCCCACCTGAAGGTCCTCCAGTTTTCATCGCTCATTGTCTATGACATGTGAACATTCCAACATTAATGCTGAGTATTTCTCCTTTCCTAACCTTTTCCCCTTTTAAAAACTTTTCCTGTTATCCCAATTATTTATTAATTTTACATTGCGGTTGTTCTCTAAATTTTCCTCATTAGATGTAAAAGTATATCTCCAAGTGTATGGGAGTGAATTTTGTGACACCATATACCCATCCAAACCCTTCATTAAAGACAGGTGATGGTAATGGTGGTACTATAGGTAAATCCCGTAATGCAATGTATGATGGATTATTCGTTCTTACTCTAACTCTGGGTCTAATTGAGGTAACAGACTTTGTCTTGGCCTACTATATGGTCTTGTCGGAGAACCTGAAGTATTTGCCCAAGGTTAAATTAAGGTTTCATTTGTTAAGGATCTAGTTTCAACCTCTGAGGCTGGTTTAGGTATGGTTTTCTCCATCCCTTTTCCTAATTTCCCCCATAAATTCCTTGACACAAAAGTATAATAGTCAGGATTGCCCCCAATTATTCCCCAAATCCAAATGGAAGGTTTAAGTACTCTTTCATTTCCACACTCATGGATTTGTTTTCGGATGGGGATATCCCCACTTACGTATAACTTTTTTTACTAAAATTTTGGTCTGAACCGATTTTGTTATTCTTAATAATGATAGGTCGATTAAAAATGTCCTAAAGTTTTTTCCCATGATATTTTACTTCAATTTTCTCATCTGCCTTGTTTAAATGGTACTGGCCAACCTCTGAAAAGGGGTTTATTATTTCCCACTACAATGGTACAATTACAACATGGAACTTGTGCAATCACTGCTGGTAAAAGGTCCCATGTCTTTTATTTGCACTTGTCTATTATCAGAACATTCTAATTTTATAGGAAATGATTTTGTAAGAAAATTACTTCTGTTTGAAAATTTTTGGATGAGCAATTACGTCTTCTAATTGATAAAAACATGTAATGGGGCAATTATTTCTTAGTTCAATTATGGAGCCCTCCATTCCCTATAAGCTCTAGACATGTTTTCATATAATTATATTCAAATCTAAGTTTCGTAAGACACACAAGTTTTTTGACCTTAACTGACAATCCAATTTCATAACATCTTTTACTTTGGAATTAAATCGCGTATTATTGCTATTTTTTTATCGGGGGTTTTTTAAACCCAAAAACACATTTTCTTGAAATAATTCACAGGAATTGTTTCAAAGTCTACCACTTGTAATAAAGATGGTTTAAAAATTAACAATAGGTATAAATACTTTCATTATAACGGTATTTTTGAGTAAATACCCTTAACTAGGGTAGAGCGTAGTAAGTAGATAAAGAAGTAATTTTTTATTCCCAGTTGTAATCATTCATGGTTAATATTGTTTGTTTTTGCTAATCCACTGTTGCAATGATCAGGAGATATTATTTTTTGGGTGCAATTTATTTGTTATGCAACTTTGGTAAATCAAGTCTAATTTTCGGATTTCCATCATAACTGACAAAGGTTGCACATTGGAAGATTCAGTAAAAAGGTTACTTAAATCGATTATGTGCCATGGGTATTCTTCACTTAACCCCGGTACTTTGTAATTTGATAGAGTGTGACCCAATGTTTGACTGTTTAAATTAGATAATCCCGATGTATAGAGATTCACTTCCGTGATAGACTCTACTTTGTTATTTGAGTACGCATTGTAAGACTGTGATTCTTTTAACCAATTAAAACCTAATTCTGAAACAAGTTTTTTCCCAAAATGTTTGGCCACATTACTGTTCATTATCACTTCCTGGCTCTACTACTTTTTGAAGGAATCTTAATTTTTATAAGCATTGGTACTGCGTTAGTAAAGCAACTACATTGGTACATTCTTTAAATGACACCAGTTGATATTTTAACTTCTTCACCTTTTTTTATTTCCGAGATTATTGGTACAACTATAGCACACAGGCTAGCAAAAGTCAACAATTATGAAGCTTCATTATTGAGAAGGTGCTTAGGTGATTCACATAGATTGTAACTTAGCTCTACCTAATAATAAGTTAGTATTTCCAATATTCCTTGATATTGTATATAATAAAAACAAATTTCGTGAGTACTTCTTGAAGCAGTCAGTCTATTTGTTTTTTTTCCTTTTTATTTATTTTTTTTTTTTATTTATTTATTTATTTATTTTTTATTTTTTTTTTTTTTTTGGGTTAGATTATTAGTTTTTAGAATTTGATTGTGATAATGTGCTTTAAGGCACCAATTCATTCAAATTCTTGTCGACAATATTTTTTCGTGTGATTTAATTTTACCACCTTGAAAGAATATAGTTTCCTGTGTATTCTAGATTCGGTAGAATACTTTCTACTTCAATATCCCTTCCTCTTCGAAATTGATGTTGAAAATAGTTTTATCGCGTCGTTTACTATGTTCAAATTCATAGTCTTGTTCTTCATTGCTTATTCTTTTGTGACTTTGTTAATTATTTTTGTGCAGAAATCGCACACAAATCCCGAATTGAATTTATTTGCCGTAAGCTTATCTTCATTATAAAAGTTTTTCTTTTTTGGTTAATGGGCTGAATTTAGGTAAAAGCCATTTGTTCTTTTGAAATTTATTTACTTTCTTATTGTCCTCTTAATAAGGCAATGTGTGTTACCATCACTCTTTCAATGGAAACACATAGTTTGTTCAGATCTAGTAAGACTATTGATCTGTCTGTTCTACAGGAATTAATCCTTATTAAAACAGCTTAGTTGGAAAAAATCAAACTTTTAGTCATCTTCCTAACAAGAGTTAAAGTTCAAGTAAATTATGTAGAAATTTGGGAATATACTAACTTTACTTGACTTTAATATCTGTAAACTTTTTACTTGCTCAAATGAGGGGTCTACGATCATGGCTAATTTATTTGTTTTCAGCATACGCAAACTTTTACTTGCTCATAGTGGTGGTTTACTAGTTAGTTTTGAATCAAATTTGTCAAGAGCTTGCTCGTGATTTCATTAATTTTGGAGGAGATAATTTATGCTGATTGATCTCTTTACTATGACTTTAATAATGATTTTAATTGACAACTTTATTTATTCAAATGATTTTGAATACGCTGTTGATTCACTTACAATACCTGGGTCCCCGGACATAAAGGGGAACTTTTTTGTGCTTCTCTTTTGGGGTTGATCAGACCTTTTATGGAAAAGACAAAAACGTGAAGTTACCTTCGAGGTCGTTCGCAATGGAAGTTCTTGAAAAATGAATACTTAAAAAACTTAAACAGAGCATTTAGTGATTTTATTCTTTTCAAGGTACATGTGACAAAGAGTAGCTAATTCTTTTCCTTCACAGTCCAAAAAAATAAGCCAATACACACTATATTATTATGGTATGTTTAATATGCAGTTATATTTCGCATTTTCAAGTTATACTTGAAATTTTTTTTGCCATTTGACTTTGCAAGTTCAGGGGAAGGCTTACCCCAGGTTTAATTACCTTTTAACTATTTTATTTTCAGGGAAGGCCTATTAAAATCCTGACTTCTCCAAGTTCATTATTATGAATCTGAGGTCACCATATCCATTTTTTTATTTTATCGGATAGGAGAAAATTGATAACATAACAGACTGCGCTTCATACCTATTTGTTTGGTCAGAACTATTTAGAGTGCGCACTGCTCGTATTTTTTAAGTTCATAAATCCGTTGTACATCCGGATTTCCCAATTTGTTTAACTTTCAATTAGATTGAACTGGTGGTTGCAAAACTTTCTATTACGTTTTTTTATTGAATAGGGTAGTGCACCTTTTAAATTTCGCAAGAATTTTCAATTGCTGACTTCCGTTATTCATTACCTGTTTCTGGCGTTTCAATCTCGTAAAATTTGAAGTATATTTCACGTATTTAATAACCAAGATCCTCCATTTCTGGATCATTATTACCTTTTTTTACTACATTGTGGCCCTATTGCCCGGTATTGGCAATAGTACCCTTTTACATCTCCATTAGAAAAATGTACTGGGGCTTCTTCACCGGAGCGAGTTCTGACCTAATTCGAAGTCATCAGGACCTCTGCCTCACATGCTTCTTTTCTGGCCTTACACGCCCTTTCTACGGTTCTTTTCTGAATTCTTTTACATTTATCATCTCTAATTGTTTGTTTAAAACTTCTAAATTTTCATTTGTGTAATATTTTCCATGCTATCCATGCTATTGTTAACACAACACCTAACATACACATTAAAGCAACTATATAAAGTACTATGTGTTCCACGGGTAATGTCTTCTCCCTTGACTGTACCTATAGGTATTGCCGTAGCAACTGCTATTCCCGGATGACGCTTCCATACAATAATTTAGTAAAATTGTTAAGGCGGCATTCCATACAAAAATCCAGCTGTATGTCTGGTTTATGATTAATCATGGTTGTTTTTGGATTTTGGATTAACGTAGATCTGTCTATTCGGACAATGTTTGGCGGTTTTTAATTTTAAGAATGGAATCTGCCAAGTCCAATTAGAATTTAAACATTCTGTCAAATTGGTGAACACTGGCATTGCCTCCTGCTTTGTTGGGGATATTTTTAGTTCATGTAATTTGACCAAGATGCTGGAATCACATGAGAGGCTGTAATTTGACTTTCAGTTCCGCATGGGTATTGTGGAGAAATCTGTAAATCGTCACCTATCTTTACTCCGCACCTACAGGGTAAGTGTAATTGCAAAGCTCCTGGTTGATCCTTCAAAGGGTTTTCAACTTTGATCTGTTACCTTCGAAAATTTAAAAATAAATTTGGTTCCACTGGTGGGTTATTACATAGGTTTCTAATGCAATTTCGCTTATTGACAAAACATTCCCTGGTTGACATTTAAAAAAAGCAAAATTTGCTTTTCTGATATCGTTGAACCAGTAAACATACGTAGTGGACAAATTGGACCTTGTTCGGTGTCTGGGTGTATCTAGGTATATAACATAACCCGTCCTCATATGGTCTACAATTTGCTAAAGCTGTTCCCGCTATTGTCTTAAGTTTGTTCCCTGAAACTGCTAGATACGTGATATCATGGGATGATTATACATGTTTCGTTTTGCCACCAAAAGGTTTTGGTAATCATTTCATATAGATCCCATGGCAAAACCCCGTGTCCTTATTGGAACTTTGATGTTTACAATTATTCGGTTATTATCCATAATGCAATTTGTTTTTTTTAATTTAAGATAATTTGATGCTTTGTGATGGAGGAATTTACTACTTCATAGCCATCTTCATTTAAATTTACATTTAAGTTTTGCAAATCTTTAGTAAACACCGCAAGAGGAATCAGTTTGTAGGCAGCAGATTGCTTCTACAATGATTAATTATTTCATTCCGTTGTAAGAATTCTAATGTTTGAAAATTTGATTTTACTATCTTGTAAAACGTCTTGAATTATAGTAAATTTGTGTCATCCATGGGATCGCGCCATTTTTTAGTTGCACTGTTAAGGGTTTTGAAATTTAGTCTGAATTCTTGGAAGACTTTCGTGGTTTTCCCCGTTATATTCCGTGAATGCTTTTGTGGTGTCATTCATCCACTTATAATTGCTTCTTAGGCACTTCGCAATCTGTCAACTTGATCTTTAACACCTGATTGTTTTCAATAAGATTATCTAAACTGCTCTGAGTTGCCACTGAGCAACACCAGTTTAAAGCCGAAAGCTATGAAATCTATCCCTCGCTTTTTTCTGCCTGGTTTTTTGGAACATTTGCCTCATCCTCTAATGCTATTTATGCGTGATACATTTTTGCCTGAACCTGAATTTGTAACCTTTGTATTAACTTTATAACTGTACAATATTCTCTGTGTTCCCCACCATTTTGACATTCGGGACCCGAAAAACCTGGGGGATCCCAGTTTAAGGGGAACCAATCCCTTTCATACGTTAAAGGATACTTGATTCATATCCTACACTATGGGGTAGTTGTTTCCAATACACTCCAGCTACTACCTTTACTGCATATGAGCTTGTAGAGGACACCACGTCCTGAATTTACGAGCTCACCCCACAACAGCATGCCAGCAGGAGTACCGCCTTTTCCATTTGCGCAGGAGTTAAAAATCCCCCTCTCAACCTATCAAGTATAGGAAAGGGCGTACTTTAGGAAGAAAGCTTCCTCTTCAAATTTTGACACAAAAGATTATAATTTATTACCTGTTACTATCCTATCGCTATTTACTTCTCTATACCTATCTAAATTATTTTCTTACTTATTATTAATAGTGTTTTTTTGGAACACTAAAACCCATTTTTTTTTTTTTTTTTTTTTTTTTTTTTTTTTTTTTCCTATTATGACTATTGTCCTACATCTCCATTCAGTAATTACATATCACAGCGTGTTCTAGAAATTAAGAAATGATTTTAAGGATTTGGATTAACAATACGATTTCGAAGTTGTCTGTCGGAGGGTACCACTGGTGGTTTAACCTTTTTTTGGAGGTGGACCTTGTTGTGCATTACCGTCTGGCATTGGATTAAAGGTTTACACTGAGCACAAGGACAATCAAGATTAACAATTCATGTTGTTGATGATATGGGAAAAAGCGAGAAACGTGAATCACTTCGTTTTGGCAGCATTCGTTTGCCCTTTCTTAACGCGATACGTGACTGGCCCCATTTGTTCTAGGATCGTGAATGGTCCATGATAACGATGTAGTAATTTTTCTGTTAATCCTATTTTCCTAACTGGCGTGTATACTTTTACTTGATTCTCCTACTTTATAGGGGACATCTCGGTGTCTGTCATCATATAAGTCCTTGTTCTTATTTTGTTTGGCCTTTAAACGATCTTTTACCAAATTTTAATGCTTCCGACATCCTATTTCTGAACTCAAAATGCCTCGTCACTTGATAAGGGGGGCACCCGTTTTTGCTTCAAGGGGGAAGAACAGGGTCTTTCCCAAAAACTAGTGAGTATGGACTCTCTCCCATAACCCCGTGTCTGCTTGTGTTATAGGCAAAAGTGACTGCCGGTAGAAAGCTTTACCATCCTTTTGATCTGTTTTCTACATACATACTTTAAAATTTCAGCTAATGTACGGTTAAAACGTTCAGTTAATCCGTTAGTTTGGGGATGATATCCCGTTTGTTACTGTGGGTCTGCACCCATACTTCGTACAGCTGAGTAACCTGTTTGATCTAAAGACAGTTCCTTGATCGCTTAAAAAACATCCTTGGTGAGCCAAACCGACAAAGTATTTCTTCAAATAGAAACTTTGCTACCGCTTCTGCGTTGGATCTCTTATTGCTCTAGTTATAACGTACCTTGTCGCATAATCTGTACATACATCACATGTTTATGACCTAGATTACTCTTGTGGAATGGTCCTAAGGATCTATACCTAAATGGTCGAAAGGTTGTTTATTATCAAAGTATATAGGTTGCATCAATCCCGCAGGTTTCTGGTTTACTTTTTTCGCTCTGCAATCGGACATCCAGTACTTTTTTACGTATGTCGCGTCTCATACCATCCAAAAGCATCTACTCATTATCTTATTTGCTTTTGTTTATACCTAAGTGTCCTGCTGTTCTTATTATGATACTCATAAGAGTGTCCTGTTTTTCATTATCTGGGTATGCATAATAAATGCATATGTCCATGTCCTGATGATTTTTTTTTAATACAGTAAATTATCTTTAATCAATAATTTTTTGCTTGGCGTTGCTCTGATGCATTACCATTGTCTGGGGGTTGAACTAGATCTATTATTCGCTTAAACACATGCGGCATCCTGCCTATCCCTCATTATTTGTGGATCTAACAATAAACTGTACTTTCTTCGCTTCTTGTTTCTACCCTACGTTCTTCATTTTGGCGTTAAAGTGTTACGGCTTAACGCATCCGCGTCGCAAAGTGACTTGCCGGTTTATGTTTTATTGTAAAACAAATAATCCTGTAATCTAATTTACCATCTTGCCAGCGTTCCGTGGGATCCTTGATTGTCTTTAACCAAAATAAAGCATGGTGATTTTGTTACAATATTTAAAGTGATTTTCCCCATATATATGGACGAAACTTATTAACCTAAAAAAACGCTAGTGTTTCTTTTGATGTGATTTATAGTTCCTTCTGTGGTGTAAGACTCTTGAGACTACCCAATGGGATTTCATTTTCCTTTCTTTTGTAAAAAACGCAACTATTCCATAATCTGATGCATCTGCATGTAATTCCTGTGGGATTCTGATTTGGTTTGAAGAAGGTCAGCATGGTGCTGTTGTTAATGCAAGTTTAATTTATCAAAAGCTGTTGTTCAAGGTTGTCCAAACAATCTTGGAATTTTCGACACAATAAATGCAGTGTCTGCAATCTTTGCAAACCCATTTACAAATTTTCGATAGAATTTGCCATACCAAGAACGCTGCACTTCTTTCTTTAGTGGAAAGCAAATCTTTGAAGCCATAAATTTTTCTTCATCTGGAAAATCCCTTTTTCACTAAATAGTGGGCCGGAACTTTTATGGTTTGATATCCGAACTTACACTTAGATGGCTTTAATTTAAGATTGAATTCCCGAAGTCCCTTTTTCAATACTGGTCTAATCGCGCTAACAACTTTTTCAAATGTTTTTTCCAAAAATGATTATAATCGTCCAGGTATTTAATGCCTCCTTAAAATTTATGTCTCCCAGTAATCTATCTGCTAATCTTTGGAATGTGGCTGGCGCACTACTAACCCAAACGTAAAACCTGGAATTCATATAATCCTCCTGAACTTGTTACAAACGCACTGTATTTTTTTAGATTTTTCATCAAGTTTCACCTGCCAGTAACCCGAAAACATATCGAGCGAAAACGAAAACTTATTTTTCCCCCTAAGTAGCTAAGTAAGTCGTCTATCACTGGAGTGGATAGGAGTCTCCAATGGGAAAGTTCATTTATTTTTCTATAGTCGATCGCGAACCCATAACTGCCATCTGGCTTTTTCACTAATACCACTGGTGAAGAATACTCGCTATATGAACGTTTAATCACGCCATGTTCTAACATTTCTTTAACTTGTGCATTTATCACTTCTTTTTCACGTGGGGATACTCGATACGGAGCTTTCTTTATCGGATTGTCTCTTTAAGGCGAATAGTATGCGTCGCCGCATGTGTGTGGTTAATTCGGATAAATTATATGCAAATCTATCATTATACTTTCCTAACAAATCCCCCATTTCTTTGTTTCATCTATACTTAAATTCCCCATTTATATCTATGTCAGGCAATGGTCGTCGAGTTTTTGTAATGATTGTGGTCCTTGAAGTATCGATTGAGGGTTGGTTTGAATGATTTACAAGTTCACATATGTTTTATGTTTCCCATACAGAGGTCTAGTGCTCAGGTCTATATCCTTCTGCTTCATAAGTTTTGTGTTTCTCGCAATCTAACCTTTTCTTCATCTTTTCTATGAACTTCCACTAATCGAGTGCTATGAGGTGGAACTCTAACATCTTCACTATTCTTCCACTTAACTGGTTGGGTTTTTTCAAGAATGTCTCCTACTAGAATTTGAGGGTTGACCATCTCCTCTAACAGAGGGATTCGTTTTCTTGTTAGTTTTACGTTTCGTGGTGTCGTAGCGGTACTGTCTTTTTCACATGATTACTAATTTCGCTTTTCTGTTCGTTATGAACTAATTCGGCCGAGTTTTTAAAAATGATGAATTTCCAGTATTCGCAAATGGAATTACTACTGTTTTGTGATCCCACCATTAATGACAGTGAATTGTTTACATAATCGATCTGTGCCTTATACTTGGATAAAAAATCCATTTCCCAACCTACTAAAGGTGATCCTATATTAAACATCACAACAAAATTATGGAGACAACTAGACCATTAAAATCTACAGTTACATCTGATTCTTTATCAGCTTTTAATGGGTGTCCGAAATGGACCACAACATTGGAAACAAAGCTGTATTTCTTAACCTATTATTATTATTTAACATTTTCCTGTGTATTAATGATACGGGCCCCACCTGTATCTACTACTATGGATACATTTTTATATTTATTTTCATTTCCTAATCCCTTGTATTTTTACTGTGCTTAATGTCATCGCTTCTATTGGCAACCTTTCCCTTTTTATTTATGTTCATCCTATTCTTATTTGTTTTCCGCAAGGTCGCCTCTACTAGTTTTCCTGGATTGGTTTGCGGTCCAGTGTAAACCGTGAATAGCATTGGGTGCTGGTATGGCCTATGCGGTGGCATCTCTCGCACCTGGGTTTTCCATCTAGAGTTCTAGACTGACCCGGGGTTTGCTTTCCCCTTGCATTGGGAGTAGGGTTTCTGTCTGTATTAGCATTTTGTGGGGTCCTAGACGACTCTCCAAATCTAGTTCCCTGTTGGTTTAACTCTTCCGCATTCCTATTGCCATTTGGCCGAAACCTATTACCATGTGCCTGGTATTGGGGATTTCCATTAAAGTTAGATTTCCCTTGGTTACTGAACAATCGACGGGGCTGATAAATTTTTGCGATAATTATTGCCATTTTCCTGCTTTTTAACTAGTTTCTCCATTGTCTTTAACAACCTAATTTGAATAGTCTCCTCCTCTTTTTGAGGTGTCCCATTGATAGTGTTCATTTACCTTCCTTTTGATTATGGGGGTTGTATAGGAGTTGAGGATTAAATTGGAAATTTCTCATCCAATCGGGTTTTCCAATTAGGGTGCGCGCACTTTGGGAAATGTTGCAAAGCGCACTAGCACTTGATCTGGTGTTTTTAAAAATCTAGCGTGGCCATTTTTTCTATGTACGATGGGAGCATTTCCCGCGAAAACATGATTTTTCATCTCCAAGTCTGTCATGTCTGGATTAACTAACTTGCACAAAACTAGCTTGTCATAGAAATAGGTAGTAAATGCCTCGTGCTCGTCTTGTACACGATTGCGTAATTTTATTTCATTGTTTTCCTGATACCCGCTTGGTTCGAATTTTTTTGTAAACCGTCCAGTATTTCATCGGCTGTGTGTTTGCATTTTTCCTGTTCTTAACCATTTTTATGCGGATCCTTCCATGTAAATTTCTATGTTCTTTCGCATTTCTCCGAAATCCCACTCATTTATGCGTCCCGCTTTCTCATATTGCTGTATGAATTCAGATACGTCCCCGTTTGTAGACCCCGAAAACGTAATCGGTCTGTATTTTTTCGTGTTTATTTGATACAGGTGGCATAATGATATTATTTAATGGCGTTATATTATTGTAAGGTGAACCCAAATGTCTATCCATTGGACCCGGTGTTACGTTATCATTCGGCAAATTCAATTCACTGGTTACCGAATTATCAGAATTTTCCACTAACTCTGGTTCACTTTCTGATCTAAGTTTGAAATAAATATCACTTAATCGAGAAGTTATTTCACCAAGCGTATTCTCTGATTTTTTATTGCTAACCTTTTACTGTTCATGAATGAATTATGGGGAGCTAGAGGAGTTTCTACTTCGCTTTCCAAAACATCAGGTGAATTTAATACGACCAAATATTCAGGGGTATCTCGAGTATATGACATTGCAATTTGATTTGGTTTTAACATGTTCGTACTGGCCTTTATTTGTCATCCCCCTTATGGACCACTGTAATTAAAGACTTGGTATATTACCCACAAGCCTCCACCACATGTAACGAAGCGGCGTGTGTATTTAAAGAAATACTCATACCGATTCAAATACTATATCATAACTCATTTTTTGCCTCCACCCGGACTAGTTTAAAGGGTAGTCAGCCCTTTTATAAAGAAACTCTTTAGCTTTGAGAGGTACCTACTAGGATCTGTAATATAACAAGGTCCTAAATTACAATGTAGAAAGGAGATGACACATAATGGAAAAAAGGACAATTAATTTACTGTAAACCGGATACTGTTTAAATCATTAAAAGATCTTATTTATTTCAGTCAAAAATAATAAAGAAAGAACATAACTTAACATTATAGTTTATCATTACAAGTTTGATACGCTTGGTTTTTTCACAAGTTGTTATTTTTCTGTCTACCACCCGAATTTAGAGAAGTCAAAACTTCTTAAATTTTTTTTCTTTCATTGGTCAATGTCCCAAAACAGGATTTCGTACATGGGTTCATAATTCTCAAATATGAGCGTGTTTACGGTTTTTACTATTTGATTTTGTCTTGAGGAGACATTTTTGAATTTAAAAAGTAAAATAATCATTTAAAAACAATCACCCAATCCAAAAAAAATTTTACAACACTTAAAAATACATGATTTTCACTCACCAGATTTTTGTAGTATGTCACCAACACTAGGTAATTATTGGGCCAAAAGAGCCCTGAGGCTACTGACTAACTGATTCTTAATCTATCTCTCTCTCTACCTCTCTTCTAGTCTCCTTCTCCTTCTCCTTCTGATTTGCCTGAGGCTATTCCTGGCTTATATACCAAATCCTATGAAGTGGGAGGAGCCCTGGGGTGTATGTGGGCTAAGCTAAGTGCATGTGTCCTGAAGAAAAGTAAAATGGTTGCCTTACTCAAGTCCACATAGCTTGACCTTGGCCGTGCAGCTGGTGCTGGCGGCTGGCCAAAGAAAGAGTTTTTGTTCAATTCTTAATGGATTTTGTTTGTAAGTGCACATGTGGGTGTTTAGACCGGCGCAAATACAAAGGAGGAAAGTTGTGAATTGTTTTGCATTAAAGAATTCCTAACTAGAGCGGTTTCTTTGATCGGCAAGTTTTTCATAGGACACATCTGGTCATTACATGATTTTACTTTTAGTGATTTGAAATTAGGTCATTCTTAAATCCATATGGGCATTCTTTTAATAAGAGTTGGTTTCTTTTAGTATGTGTGGGATGTGCGGCCTCTGTACTAACATTGATTTGCTTTTAGGTTCACTTATGATTTTCTCTTTGCCAATATAAAAACTCTTTTTAAAAAGACCGGCTTTCTTATGAATCTTGGCAAGACTTCACTTTACAAAAAATGTAACGAGTATTTGCTTTTAAAGTATGAAGTGTTATAATTACCATGAAGACATTCTTTTCTTAAATTCTCATTCACATCTGGTCCATTATGTTTTTGTGTGACCGCCTGTGTGGTCTTCCTCTTAACATTGATTCTAATATCGATCTGCTTGCTGGGGTACTGCAATTATTCAGGCAAGAAGGGCAATCGTGAGGAACTGGTGTGTGTGGGTACACCATGAAAGCCCAGTTCGTCACAATATAAAGGTGCTTATTAGTTTTTCTCATTCCATTTTTATCAAACAGAGATAATGGGTAAGGTAATAATTCATACTCAAAATAACTTTCTTAATCTTCTTGCGATTTCACGGAAACTGATATGCGCTGAAAAAGTTGCAGAGGATCAGCGGCTACGACATGACCTTGAATTTTTGAAGGAATTTTTACCTTTGCTAAAGTCTGCACTCGATATTTAGTTTGACATCGCCAATTTCTTTTCCATTTTGTTTCTTTAAAGCTCTGCAGCCGACAATGTATAAGCATCATGGGAGGTGATTTTTTCATCCCCTATACAATCCCACTTGAAATTGACATACACTCGCCAATGATAGCCACGCCTTATTCAATACGTCACAACTACAACCAAGAACAGCAGTCAATCTTGATCTGAGAAAACACTCTCAAATCACTCGGGGCAACAACCTAGTTTGCAACACATTTAAACTTGTTTTTCTGGGCGGTTTTGCCAGATTTATGAAATTAACTAAAATGTGGATTAACTTTTCTTAATTTTACCAATGAAGGGTGAACAAGCGATAAAATAAGTTTGGACCATTTTTGTAGACAATTAAATAGACAATAATATTTGCTGGAAGTAGTTTTTTCTAAAATCCACCATTTGCGAGATAAAACTAAACAAACGTATCTCGGGGTCATTTCAAGGTTAAATTATAAGGAAGCTCACGCGGTACAGGTGGGGACTTTGAGTATGTTAAACTACATACCCAACTCAGCATATTGGAAAAAAATTCAGCTGTGTTTCATTTTTTTCCGCTATTTGCCAAATTTAATTCCATAATTCCTGGGCAACTAAGGATCTAGCCCACTATGAGGAATGATACTGGGTACTCAACACATGGCTCACTCACTCGTTTAACAACGACTTTGGCGTTTCCCTAGTTATTTAAATTGAACATTTGAAATGCGAATCGTGTTCAAAACGTATTAGCGTGAAACATTAACAAATTTCCAAGATAAAACAAAATCACCCGAGTTTCATTTCCCATTTTACACCTCTCAAAAATAATATGTGGGTGTAAAAATTTAAAAAAGTTAGAGCCAACGGGTATCGAACCCCAACCCTCCGTGCGGTAGACTCAATGCTTACCAATAGGCCATGCAAGCCACGTAGATAGAGACCCGCTAGCTGCTACTAAACAAAATATGCTATCGATATTTAAAAAATCACACTTTTATTTATTGTAGGATTAAATCGCAATGGATCTAGCTGATTTTGTTAGCAGTTCTCAGTAAACTCGTACCGGATGTCTGTTTAAAATTTCAGCCCAATCTGTTTAGCGGTTCGGCTGATTTTCGACGTACTGACAGACAGACAGACAGAATCACAGAATGAGAGCCGTTCGAGTTGAATGGAGACACTCGGTCGCTCTGCTCCCTCGTTTAATTAGTCATCAGTTATGTTCCCGAGAACCGACATTGGCCAGCTGTGTCCGCAGTGGTTTCTTGCTGCCAGCATGTTGAGTCTTGTTCTTGCTTGCTTGCTGGTTGACCAAAATTTATAGCTTTGCAAATTTTAGTAAAAAGATGCCTAATTGTACATTAACTTTATTTGCAGCTACAAACAAAACACTCTAATTGAATTAATTTTTTTTAAATACAATTTTACATGGTTGTGGAATGATTTGAAAATCACG